>CAJNIZ010037113.1:45953-69022 GCA_905231905.1 Symbiodinium pilosum | reverse complement strand
GGGTTTAGGGTTCAGGAGGATTTAGTGACTTGAGTGTAGGCTTTAGGGTTATAGGGGATTGGGATATGGGGCTAAGGGCTTCATTGGGATTTAGCATGCAGGGTTTGTTTAAGGTGCGGGCTTCAATGTAGAGCTTCTTGCCTAGGATTGAGGCTTGGGGTGTAGGAGCTAGGGTATGGGAGTTTGAATTTGCCGCTAGGGTATGCGTCTTTGCTGGGCAGCAGGTCAATCTGTGGCAGTTTGTAACACTGACACCGGCGGGCCCCTTGTTTGTGTGCAGCGACTACGCAGGGTCTGCACGGGCATCCACGAACAATGCTGCGTTGACTGGAAAATCTCTGGCCGATGCACGATTATGTGTGGCTGGCCGACGTACATAATACATACACATGTAGATACATACGGGTTGCAAGCCCAATCACAAATTCTTTCTCCCATTTACATCCTTCCATTTTTGTCCTATCGCTTTGAATGGTTTGAGCAACTTTGTATTGGCATCAAGGAAACCGCATCGTTCTTGTTCATCCCTGGCTGATTTAGGGCCAGCCTTTACATGAGCTTCACCGCTAGGGTTTTCACACAAACTCACATATGTGTGTATGTACATACATAGAGAGAGAGAGAGAGNNAGAGAGACAGAGAGAGAAGAGAGAGAGCGAGAGAGACAAAGAGAAAGAAAGAGAGAGAGAGAGAGATGTGTACATATATAAACGCACATATGAATGAGAACACAAGGACGGACGGATGGATGGATGACGGACGGATGTATGGATGGAAGGATGGATGGATGTAGGTAGGTAGGTAGGTAGGTGATACGTAGGTGGGTAGGTAGGTAGGTAAGTAGGTAGATAGGTAGGTAGGTAGGTAGGTACGTACGTACGTACGTATGCACGTATGCACGACTGTACATATGTACGTATGCCTTCATGGATGCGTTTTTTTTTCCGTATGCATATGTATATTGTACATGAACACAACAGTCACATAAATGCACATGGCGAGCATCTAACTGTAGCAGATCTGCGTCCAATAGATATGGTTGTTTCCCAAAATAGTGTCCCCAATTTACACCCCAAAGCAATATAATCCTTAGTATAGGTACCCCTAATTTTTGGGAAGCCCCCATATTGAGACCATGTTCAGCCCGAGGAAGCCACATCTCTCAGCTTCGCGTAGTTGCGCAAGAAGCCCTTGAGGTTGTACGGGTCCTTCACTAGATTGGTTGTCGCTGAGTTTTTCCCTAATTACCACGGTCCTTCACAACAGGAGTCCCTAAACCCAAAATCCTAAACCCTAAACCCTCCCAAAAGTCGGGGTACCTTTTTTGGGGATCCCCAGAATAAGGATTATAGTTTTCTGGGGTCTGTATTGGGGTGCAACTCTTTAGGGAAAGTACCATGTAAATACAGGAGCTATGCAATGCCTTACAGGGACCCCTGTGATCCTCTGAGGTTTCCCTCCACTTTTTGGGAGTCCTCGGGCACCCAAGTTTTGAGAAACTTCATACGGAGCTTCCCAAAACTAGGGATACCTGTTTGGGGATCCCTACAATAAGGATCATAGTATATTGGGATTTATCCTGATGTCCCCCGATTATAGGAAACTACCATATGGTAAGGTTCAAAGGTTAGTGTCAGTAGCGCACGCCAACATCACAAATACCTTACGGCTGCACAACAAAAGGCCATAATGTCGTAAACTGCCCCATGAAGTAGATCCCATCAGCAGCAAAGCAAGACCACCTCGAAGAGCTCCGAGAAGCCGTACTCTTCAAAGGCTTTGCGCAGCCCCTCATCGGCAGAAGTTAAACCACGGGGTCTTGAATAGAGGGCTATCAATAAAAGCTAGTCAAGCTGTTGCATTTCCCAAACCCTGCTTGCTTAACAGCAATCGGCTGTTTGGATGCAATCCTGAAGCTAACGTCTTCAGCGCTATATACAAACATGCCTCCCATGCGTTCAATGAAGGCGCCGCAAAGTTACAGTATACCCTAGACAGCAAACACGGCAGCCTCGTAGCGGGAAAGAATCTCCTCAAGCAAAGCCGGGTCCTCCCGCATCGGTCACACGGTTTGTCTCTGAGTATTGCCCAAGCCTCATGATATGAGCCCCATGTAGCTTCATTCTTGCTGCTTTGGCTGGACCGTAGGCCCTGTAGCCTAGTTTCAAGGCTCCCCTTCGTCCTGCCTAAAAAGGATGAAAGAGAAATGATTTCTTCGGGTATGTCTCATGATGGTAGTGGCTCTTCTGCTGAGGACTTGAGACACCTACTGCTATTTGCCCCCAGGGTTCCTAAACCTGTTGATAATCCACCCCTGGGCACGGATTGCATCCAGGAAGCCTGCTATACACTGGCAGGGCATCTTCCTCCTAAGTCCTGCAGTAAAAGCCCCACGGCCCCGGTCTTCTTTTAATCATAAGGAATCTGGGAGCTCCCAGAATAGCTACAAACACTCTTGTTTAGGGTTTAGGATTTAGGGCTTAGGATTTAGGGTTTTGGGTTTAGGGGGTTTAGGGTAGGCCGTGCGCATGAGCTTCTGTTGATTCTGTTGTTTACATATTCGGAGGACCCAGTCCAAAGAGGAAGCTCAGGTAGCAACCTTCACACCCAAAACCCAGACCCACATAACACAATCCCCAAACCCAAAGCATGAAGCTCAATACCCTAAACCCTAAGCCCCAAACCAAGCCCTAATTCTGAGATCGTAATGCCGAACCCTCACTCCTTAACCAGGATTCTCAAGTTCCCAATGGGCCTTGAAGGCATCACCCAAGCCGTACTTCTCGAAGAGGTCTCGAACCCTGCAACAGCAACATCATGGCTTTTTTGGCTTCAGGGTTTGCTTGGGGTCTGAACTTTGACTGTAGAATTTGGGGTGTCAAGTTGGGGCTTGGGGTGCAGAGTTTTTTGTTGGGACACTTTTCAGTACCTTCCGTTCTAGGCGTGATACCGAACACTTCAACCAGAGCCCAAAGTGAGTCCACCAACCCACAATGCAAGTCCAGCTATGTATATTACGAAACATCAAGTGCGATCAACGAATGTAACAAGAAAGACTGTAGCACATAAGCTGATGATAACGTGGGTTTCCCGTACCCAAGAACCCCTACATATCCCTGTATATCCCTATACATGCCTCGTCAACCTGCTGGAAACACTAGTGCCAAGTCGGATCAGCTAAAGACTGATCAAAGTTCTTTCACGCGTGTCTAAACTCTAACTCCTAAGCCTTAAGCCCTAGACCTTAGACCCACAACCCTAATACCCCTAAACAATAAACACACCACCCTAAACCTAAACCTAAAACCCCAAACCCTTAACCTCCCTAAACCTCAAAACCGTAAACATCCCTAAACCATTCAGCCAGGCCTGCGAAGCAAGTCCAAACTTTGCTTCAGCTCCTGGCATCCAGCAACTGGGTGGCCGTTGAGTTTAGGGTTTAGGGTTTAGGGTTTGAGGTTTAGGGTTCAGGATGTAGGGTCTAGGGGTAACGGGCATATGCAATAATTGGCATGGTTCCCCTAAAGGATCCATAAAATGGAAACCCCCCAATATGAACCCATGACTACATTGGGGAAACTAGAGGATTCTTAGGGGGTCGCAAAGGTAGGGGTGGGGGGTATGTGGGGTGCATCATGCTGGGTTGAGAGAGGTGGTGGCCTAGCCCTCCATCCATCCCATCCAGCTTAGTTGCCATATGAACTATAGTCTAAACTCCGAGTATCCCCCGTAATAGCCCCTATAGTAGTCCCGGATCCTATATAAACCCCTTTAAGGAGTTTAGAGTGTGGTTCACATGAACTTGAGAAGAGTCTGAGAACTCGCTTGCCCATTCTTGCATTCCCTGGACTTAGACCCTACTTGTAGGTTCAAGCGACTTAGTAAGTACGTCTAACTGGGCTTATGACCCTACTTATAACTGGGGTAACCCCTATAAGGCCTACAAATAAGGTAATAAGCCAAGTTGAAAGTAGTTACTAAGGCCCATAAACCTCCAAACGCTCACCTCCTAAAAGGAAACCCCGTTTCAGGAGTCTATCTTCCGGGCCCCTCATGCTTGTAAAGCTAGAACTTGTGGCATCTGAAAGGCGCTAGTGATCCTTTGTACCAGGGGCACAGACTGCAGAAATTTGCCTGGGAGAGAAACATGCAGCCTTCACTTCAGGAACACAAAACCGGGTATTCTCCCCAACAAAACCGGAGTGAAATTAGGGTTCCTTTTCAAGGTCCCCAACACTAAGGGTTATAGTATTTTGGGGGGTAAAACTGCATGTAGTGATGCAAGCCTTTTGGGGATCACCTTCTGGCTGGTATAGAGATTGTTTGGAGAAGCTCCCACACGGCACCTTGGAACCTAAACAACTTGACAACCCCAAGCCCAAGTCGCACGGCTAAGGCTTGAGGTTTAGAGTTAAGGGTTTAGGGGTTTAGACAACATATGGTTCAGGGTCTAAGCCCCAAACCCTAAACTCCGAACCCTAAACCCCAAAGCCTTTGAGGCACCTCCAGCTTGGATGGGTCACCGAATACATCACCGAATCCAGCTGCCTGCAGGGCTTCATGATGGTGCAAGGAGCCCGATTCCCCTTAACCAAGGAAGATGCCCTAAAATCACATGGGTGGTTGTCAAAATTATGGTCCCTTTTTGGGTACCCTGAATATTAGGTGCCGTATGATAACAGGGATCCAAAAAGGGACCATAATTTTGACAACCACCCACATAAAGGATCGTAAATCCTAGTAGTATTTCGGTAATATTCCTTAATCAGGGTGTGTTTGGCCCTCTGGGACACAGGGCCCATTGGGCTGCAGGGGTATCTTTGAGCTCACAAAGTGAACTGGTTTCCAAGTGGACTTCAACATCGTGGTAGGGCCTTCTCCTTCCAGATCAAGAACGTACCCTCCCACTGTCCTCTTACTGGGTTGCTATTGGTACGGAACTTACACTAAGTCTCTATAATGAGGAGACCTTACTCTTTGCCATACGTCCATATCCATATTGTCAAAAGCTTGCAAAGCAACAGGAACCGATCGGATATGGCGTAGCAGGGGCAGAACATACCTAGGAAACAGTGTCTTGGCAAAGTTGGAGTCCGGCGCATGGCGTCTACAAAGCGCGGCGTCTGAGACTGCGCATAGCATGCGGTCCTTCCAACGGAGCATGTCTAAGGTTCTACCAGTTTGACAGGGCAGTTTCATACAGTCGTCATTTGGCTCAGCTGCCTTAGACAGAACCCCGTCCCACGTTCAATCCATACATTATCAGAGAGAAACTTCCATAGCGCATATGAGGTGCATGTCTACCGTCTGCGTAACCCTGAACTGAACCCTAAACTCGAAACCGCAATCTCTACGAAACTGAGTACACTCCCGTTGCGTTTGTCTCTGTAAGGCCATTTATTCCCCTCCCCCAGGCCCCTACAAACACCTGATAGGGCAAAATCTTATGGTAGTTTCCACCAATAGGGACCTTCAAAATGGTCCCCTTATTTGGGGAAGTCTTAAAATAGGTGGAGGTTTTATTGAGGGAGAGGATGACCCCAAACCCTGAACCTTAAACCCTAAACCCTAAACCCTGAACCCTAAACCCTAAACACTAAACCCTAAACCCTACCCTGAACCCTGAACTGCCTCCAGCATGTCGCGCAGCTGCTTGGCAGATCGGAGGAAGTTCTTTAGCTCCTGGGGGGCTGTCAAGCATGTCCAGATTAAAGATTGACAATTAAAGGTGAATAATACTAAGAACAATATTAATAAGTATGAGTACTAGTAAGAGTACTGTAGTAGTAAGAACCGTGCTTGAATACGTACTAGTACTAATAGCAGAAATGTAGTATTCGAAAGAGTACTTGCAGGAATGGTGACAAAACTAGTCAGTAATTGTGGGATTGCAAAGATTGGGATTTGAGTCCAGACTTTGGGCATCAGAGGCGCAAGCTCTACGGCCAGTGTTGTCACTGGGTGACTGCTGGGATACTACGCCAGTTTAGAGCTTAAGCTCTTACTGCTGACAGTTGTCAATGGAATTTCTTGCTAGGCCCGTATCTACAATCTGAGAGCTTCAGTCAACAGCACATGGAACAGAGCGTGTCCACTGAACGACGCTGCAATCTGAATCTTAAGCCTTTAACCTTTAAACCCGCAATCTATGACCTGAACACCCTTGGGCCGCTGAAGCTAGAAGCCTAGGGCACTTCTCACAACAAAGGTGCGTAGAAAAGTCGACAATAGTTCTGCTCAAACAGAAAGCCCGGAAACCAGGTAATCCTCTGGATTCTTCAGCAGGTTTTCGAGACCCAAATCCGCAAAGGCCTTCGCAACAAATGTATGACTGCAGCATGCTTTGCCGCAATTTTGGTAGGTGAGCGGTAGGAGGTGGTAACAATGATCATGTATAGTCCCCCTGAAGTCGATAGTATATGGAGTATGTAGGGATCTTACTACGTATGACTATGGGCTATATTCAATCTCCTTAAAAGGACTATACCCAGAAAATGTTTTTGCAGGTCTAGCATGAGCCAGCACATCTACACTGAAGACTACAATCTTGGGGCAGCTTATCTCTAAGTATGCTGGCCCCAAGAACCCACAGAAGTCGGCGATTTAGGATTCAAGGTTAAACCTGGGTTCCATGGGATCCTAATTCATGGACACGCCCATATGGGGCATGTGTATACACTTTTATCCCTAAGAGTCCATGGACCCAAGTAATAGGGCTTTAGGGCCCAAATACCATGAATATTATAGTGTATTTGGGCCCCAAAACAGATTTTTGGGGTCCTTGGACCCTTAAAGTAGGCAGATTCTTGTATGTTCCCGGGATTCCTGGGGCTCGCCCCTTTCAGACAGTCCCATATGGGGGGTTCCCAGAATCAGGGGTGCATTCTTGTGGGTCCCTTCAATAAGGACTATAATATGTTTGGGTCCAGCTGTTTGGGGAAACTACCACATGCACTCACCTGTTGTAGGTATGTGCAACACTTGGCCTCCAGAACTTTTCGAAGAGCCTGCGGCAAAGGAGGCTTGAAGGGAATCCGTCCATGTACTGCAGGGATTCTGCTGAGGGTGAAATGAGAGCTGCTACAGGAATCCCGGGCCTAATCCCTAAGCCGATCCCCCTAAACCCTCAAACCTATAGCCCTAAACCCTAAATCCCTTGAACCCCTGAAATCGTACTAGAACTTCTATAGGCTGAGTTTTGTCCATAAGCAAAGGACTTTCAAGCGCTGACAACTCTCTGAGCCTTCAGGACTACAGAAAATTTCATTACTGGGGCTTGGTGGAGAATAAGGGAATATATTATAGAGGGAGTATATAGCAACTATATTCGCTTATTTCCTACTGCCCCCAGTAAGTCTCAGACCTGAAGTCAGCCATATGTTTCCCGAGTGCATAACGAGGGTTGGTTCTTGTTGCTGAATTTTCGTCGAGAAGTCATTTTGCATGTGTATTGGGCATTCACGCCAGTTATGGGAAGCCCTCAGCAGCCCCGACACTACCAGCTCATTGTCAATCCCATCCTTCCTAGCCACCAGCAGGTAGCAGGTCCCCGAGGAAAAAATGTGCATACATGCCTTTCTAGGTCCCTGAGCACTAAAGAAAGCCAAGCTGCATGGGGGCTTGTGTTGAGAATGTAGGGTCTGTAGGCGCTCCCCGCGAAGTGAATTGCAGAGACCCTAAACCTCCGAACACGCTGAGCCATGGCTACCTCCTTATAGCATCGTAGCAGCATTAAATAATACTAAATACCAACAGTAATACGACGACGAGTAAGAAGAATGTCATTGTTGAGACCTGGGCTAGGATGTTCACAGTCCTGCAGGGTGGGTTACGATCTCAGGTTGTGTTTCCATGTTCCCGACAGCCCCTGGTTTGTTGCTTTTTGGGGAGACATCCTGATCCTTGAAAACTATCTGGCATCTTATAGAAACACTTAAATATCCTCCTAGTCCCCCACAAATTTCTCCTATACCTAAACCCTAAATTATGGAGCCCGAGGAAGAGCTTTGCATGTTGAGACGGAAGCGGATGGCCTCTGGGTTGTCCAGGAAGTGCTCCAGTCCCAGGTCTTTGAAGATCTGTCAGTTGGTAATTTCTGCAAGGGGGGCTCCTAAACAGTTTAGGGATACAAGGGAATTATGGGGGGTCCGTTTTGGGATGATTGGCTCCCATTTTTTAGCGTTTCGGAAGATTATTGTCCATCTGAAAACAGCTTCGGGGATGCAACGGGGGACCCCCTAGGGTTTAGGGTTTATAGGATTTAGGGTTGGGGTTTTTGGCTACACAAGATTTATAGGATTTAGGGTTAGGGTTCTTGGCTTTGAGATGTGCCCCCAGGAAGGTTCAGAGGACTCGTCTCTGTTGATACAGGAACTCTTTCAACACCTTGCTGCGCCTTTCCTAGGATGTGGGTTTTTAAGAGTACCATCCTCCCCCAAAATACCATGGAACCTTAAAGAGGACCTGTAGACGCTACGGTCCTTTTGACCACGGTCTTTGGGTGTCCAAATGTGTTTGGCAGGGGTATCGCATGAATTTCTTCTACCAACCACACACAAGCAAGGCTTTTTTGGAGTGGTTGAACCAAGTTAGAATATACTGTGTATAAGATAAATACTGTACCCCAAAGGAGGATATAATCTTACTCTATATTGGGGTCTATACACTCCCCAAGTACAATACTATTCCCACGGGAGCTCCATCCCCCAAGCACCCTGAAGATTACTGGGAGGGTCATGGGGACTTAGTAAGTAGGTTAATAACCCCTATAACCCACATAGTAGCATCAGTTATCCCTCTTATTAACCTACTTACTAAGTCCCCCTGACCCTAAACCCTAAACCCTAAACCCTAACCTGACCCTCCAAGTACTGGAGCTTTCAGGCCGGGATTCACCAGGTGGGTACCTTTACCGAAGGCTCAAATGAGGTTTAATTTAGACCTATGACCCCTCCTTTTAAGGGCCTAAATCTTAGGATCCCTATATATCTCTATTGTAATCCCGTTAAGGGGAGGGTGTTTATTAATCAGGGGTCTGGGTTCCATGGGCGGGGGGGGACTGGGAGGTATATAAGGGCTAGGTAAGGCTCACATGGGGGAAACAACCCGCCTGGAAATTCCTTAAATATTACAAAACACTTTTGCAAAAAGCCTCTGAGCCTAAATCTTGCATGTAGACCCATAGGCAATGCACGTCCAGACCACGATGAACAATGATGATTACCAATCAGCACTCGCGTCACAGATGATAGAAAAGGCGAGAGTGGGGCCTCAGGCCGTGGAGGGTTCATGCAGGTTGTTATCGTAGCATCTTCTTCCATCATCATTATTCTTTATCATCACGTGCATCATCATCAACATCACCATCATCATCAGCAGCAGCGCCGCCATCGCCATCACCATCACCATCACCACCACCACCACCACCACCACCACCAACATCATCATCATCATCATCATCATGGCCTTTGTTGACCAAAGTTCTGGCTTTTAGACTCAGAGCTGTCATATGAATGTTGATGTCACCCCTGAACTGGCATAAACGAAAGATAACAGAATTTGCATGAAATGCTGATACTAATGATAGAACCGCTCCCACGGCCATCACCGCTGCAAGCACCATGATCCATATGACCATCCGTGACCATTGTTGTACTTCGAGGCGCCTTCTCGATGGACTGGGCACGCTTAAGGAACTTGGCCAGAGCCTGCGCAAGGCGAAATCATGATGACGATAACAATAAATCTAACAGTAATACATAATAAATCTAACTGTAGTAAAAACAACAATAACAATGACTGATGATAGTAGTACAAGCCAGAATACTGGCAAATTCGATCAAATCTTATAAAGTACTCACCGTAATACTGAATAATGATAATCATAGAAGCCAAATAATTGGCAAATCTAATCAAACCCCCAAACCAAAAACCCTAAACATCATGGCTCTCCTTGGCCTGTGTTGGGGAACGTTGCTCCCAAAATTAGGGGTACCTTCTATGGAGTAGAATACGGGTTATACCACTTTGGGGGTAATAAGTGGTGCAAAAGTTCATCCGTGCACCCTAGGGAGCAAGACCAAAGGACATCTTGCACTTCAACCAAGCCCCTTCCTGTCCTGGGATTTCCAACCACGCCTTACGTAAGGAAATTTAATCCTAAACCCTAAACCCTAGATACCCACCCAAATGATGGCACAGGACCCACAGACCGGTCCATCCCGCGTGCCTCAGGATCATCCATCAGCTTGCCTGGCGACCAACTGGACCCGGGCAACTATTGAAGGAGATTTAGGCTTAGGGTCTAGGGTTGAGGGTTTAGGATTTAGGACTTAGGGTCTGGGCCTTTTTCCTTGCAGGCTGAGGTTTGCCTAGCAGGGATCAGCTGGACGTACGTCACAAGAGTCATGTTTTTTTATTGTGGTTAAACCCAGTAAGATTATATTCCTCATATAAACAACTATACCCCAAAAGGAGGAGGTAATCTTACTCTATAATGGGTACCATAGTATCCCCAAATAAAATACTACTCACAAGGAAAGTTCGACGTCAAAGGTGGCTAGTCGGGTTTGGGATCTTGCATGACACTTTCTTTACATGCTAAGCCCGACACATCCTAATTAATACCTCTAGAATCCATGTTTGGCAGCTTGCGGTATTTGACATCGCTTGCCGCTGCCTAGTCCCATCTCCTCGAACAGCTGGCGGATTCCGTCCAGCTCCTCCTGCAAATTGACTTGCTGGTTGTTAGAAGAGAATGAAAAGATGGAACAGGAAGTGGAAACTACCACATTATCGGGGACGGTATGAATGCTACTACAGGGATCCACTCCTCCATTCCCTGTTAATAACCCGTAAGCCAAGGGGGGCCTTGAAGCCCCTGCCCTCACAGCGTGCTTGGTCCCATGTCATGATTGCCACAAGGGAAAATCTTGATCTATCATGAACAGGGTCGCAGGCGTTTTCATGGCCAATCAGCCTCGCGGCTTTTTGGCTCTTTTTCTCGGTGGTTGGGGGGGCATTCAGCACCAGCAAGTCCTCTGAATCTGTCCTAAAAAGTAATCCCTAAACCCGAAACCCTAACCTAAACCCTAAACCAAAAATCCTATCCATATCTATAATAAAGTAGTTTCTATTGTCTTTTCCATTATTCCCATATAACCCCAATCTACTATAGCAGTTTCAACCCCAATCCTCAAGATGCTTGCACTTCGCTGCCAGTTCTTCGCCTTCCGCCTTTGCCTTTGAAAGGTCGGTAGCCAGGGCCTGTGACTGCTTGCATTGTAGGGAGCAAGGTTGGGGATTGGGGTTCCGAATTTGAGGATTAGGGTTTAGGGGTTAGGGTCTAGGTCTTAGGGTCTAGGGATTATTGTTTAGGGTTTAGGGTTTAGAAGTTTAGGCTTTAGGGTCGAGGGTCTAGGGCTTAGAGTTTGGGATGTGTTTTAGGTTCGGGGCGTCAGGTTCCATCTTGCGACCATGGCAATCCCACTCTTCCTGGGGTGGTGCTGGCCGGCATCCTCAAACATACTCAAACCCCTTCTACCCACCCAAAAGCGGAACTAGTGTGCACCGTCAACACCCTGACCATAAATCCCGAGCCCTTACTTTCCCCCAAAACCCTAAATCCTAATCCCTTGATCTCTCAACGCTGACCCATGGACGCCAACTGAACCTCTGCGGTGGCACACCCTGCCTCTAGCTGGGCCTTGTACTCCTCAGCAGAGACTGATAGCTCGTCCTGGCATTTTTCTCTGGGGTGTATGGGCTACATAGTTTCGAAGTCTCACAGGTTAGGATTTAGGGTAGGATTTAGATTTCCTCCGTAGGACCCTTGAAGTATTGTAATTCCCTTTATTGGGGGTGTACAGGCTGCTGTAAGACTTCCTGCACCCGCAGTGGAGCTGGGTGAGCTGTCCATCGTACATCGGGCGTGAGTTTGAGATCCTAAGGAAATCCAAGGCTTGACACCTGGTTTAGGGTTTAGGGACCTTGCACCTACACCCGCAACCCAGAACGCCATAAGCTACACCCAAGGCCCTTCAACTTGAAGCCCAAACCTTTCAGCCCAAAAATCCCGAAACACTGAACCTCAAACTCGAAACTAGAACTTGCCAACGCCAACCCTTCAATCCCAAGGTCTCCGCCAACATCTGGGCTAGTTGCGACTATTCAGTGGCTTTGTTCTTCCTACAAGAACGGCGCTACATCGAGGTTACATAGTGATTATATGAGGTGTGTGAGGCTATGTGTATATATATATATACTGAGGGATTATATGGGGTTCAGGGTTTAAGGAATAGTTGAGAATCACATGGAAAAGGCTACCACAAATTGTGACAGGTGGCAGCTGCAATTTAAGCTTTAGGGATTCCTCCGGAATCCTAGTTCCCCAGCCCTGAGTATATCCTCAGCCGGCCATAGCCTTAAACCCACACAAAAACACCAAACCCTAAACCCCTAAACCCAATCCGTCCTCCAACTTGGACGCTCGCTTGACAAACTCATCAAGCCTCTGTGCGCGAACCTGGGGTTTAGGCTTTAGGGTTTACGGAATACGGGGTTGTAAGGCTGGCGTTACATTCTAGGCTCCTTGGGAACTCAGGGAACCCCCAAAACCCATCAATTAAGAAATATATCGTAAGTCCTACTAGAATCCCTGATATGTTTCAATTGAGGGGTATTGTGAATACATTGAACCTGAATCCCTAAACCGCGTCTAAACTTGTAGGGGGTTTGGGATGGAACCTTGTAGGTGCAGAGGGAAGTAGGAAGGGGTGCCACTGCGGTGGGAGGAAATCTCGCACCCTCTAAACACCCATAAGGGTTTAGGGTTTAGGGAACTACATTGCTGCAGGGGTCCTAGGTAAAACTACCCCCTCAACCGTGTCAACCGTAAACCCCTAAACCCTACACCCCTAGACCCTAAACCCTAAACTTTTAAACCTTAAGCCCCTAAACCCTAGGCCCCTAAAGCCCAAACCCTAAACCCTGAGAATAATAGTAACAGTAATAATAGTAATTATAGTCATCCGTATCATCTTTCTGCTACCCTTCGCCTCCTCCTCTTCTTCAAAGAGGCGATTCGCAGCTTTGAGCTCATCTATGGAAGGCACCTCGAATTCAGGGCTTAGAGCTTTAGGGCTTTGGGGGTTTTAGGGTTTAGGGTTTGGGGTTTTAAGGCTTTGGGGGTTTAGGGTTTTTGGAGTTTGGAGTTTAGGGTTTAGGGTTGAGGATTATTGGGTTCGGGAATGAGGGCTTTGGGGCTTTAGGGTCAGAGATTTGGGGGGTTGAAGATTAGAATTGAAGGTCTTGGATTTCTGGAACGTTGGTTTTAGACTATGGGGTTCAAGGTTTTTGTATTTCAGGGGTGTTGGGTTTTTCAAGTTTGAGGTCTGTAGAGTGTGTGGCCGGGGTCACGGACGTAGGGTGGAGGATTCCACTGGCAGTGTAACGCAGGAAGCTCAAAAACCCAAGCCCAAATCCTCTTCTGATGATAAACCTACCCGCCAAGAATGAAGATTTGCCGCGTGGTAGAATGCTAGTATGGTTGGGGGATTCATTATTAGGGGGGCGAGATATTCTTATTCGGCGGAGGGGATTACAATCTCCAGGTCCTGAAGCCTACCAGCCTTTTCAAACCCGAAAATGGATCGAAGCGCTTCCCCGCGGATGGTGTGCCGCCAGACTTTCAGCTTCTTGTCGCCGATAGAGGTGGACCAAACAATCCTTAGGGTTTAGAGTTAATATTAAGGATCTTAGCATTGCTTTTGGAAGATCTACCGTGTAGATTTCAGGGCTCAGGGCTTGGGATTTAGAAGTCAGGACTCGGGGTTTAGATGTTTACTTTGTAGAGTTCAAGGTTCAGGGCTTTTGGGCTTTACAATCTCAGATTTTAGGGCTTAGGGTCTTAGGATTCAGGCCTAGGATGCAAGATGATGCAAGGTTTAGGGCTTAGGGTTTATGGAGTCAAGGCATGGTCAAAAGTCATGTATGCTGTTCAAGAGGCTTCTTTTATTCTAGCCGTACATGATAGAAATTCAAAAGTAAAACTGCAAGACTGCCAAAGGATCTTCGTCTCTATCCTGTCTACTGTGAGCAGGTTGGAGACGTAGGGCTCGTGAGCTGGATGTTCTGCAGTTTTGAAGAAATCGGACTGGGAGAACACCTGAACGGCGTTTACTTGAGCTATAGTAAAAACTCCTAGTATCCTCCTAAATTACAGCTACAATACTCCCCAACATAATCCCCTATATACCCCTCCCTTTAAGGAGGTCAGACTACAGCTCACCTAGGTGGTGTTTACTTGAGAGGTTGAAACAATGAAGGCCACAACCCAACAGAGGGGACTGTAGGGACTGTAGTATCCCCGATTGAAGAATTTCGCACCTGGTAATGTAGAAACAATTATGATTACCAATATACTGGTGAGGTCTGTTTGAAGCACCCTATACCATAATCGCACAAGGAATCTGGGATCACAACACTGATAATCACTCAGGCTTCTACATTGCGTACCAACATCCTGGTTGTTTTGGAGCTGTGGGCTACAAGAAGAGACTACTGCGACATCTCAAGTCATGTCCCTTCTCTTGAGGTCCTTTTCGTCTAAAGACACTATGAGTACTATGTGAGACGATGTCTAGAGGCGAAAAAAAAGGCACATGCCTGCCTGGATATTCGGATGGTGCCCGCATGTCCAGACATCGTAGCCCAACGGCACAATCGCATAGGCCCCTTTGTCATAACCCTCCGGCGCTACTTGCCTCGCATGATGGCAGCTCTGGTCAGGGCATGGATGACGGGGACCGCAGGAATCTGGGTTGCAAAACTCTAGCGTCCGCTTCAACGAGGTTTTTGTGCTGATTCTTCCCTTCCTAGCGACTACAAACATCAGGAGTTTCACCACTCCTGCTGTGGCCTTCTTAGCACTGCTCAGTAAAAGTTCTGCTGCTACTGCTAAAGTAGTTCCTGCATCACCGGTGAGGAGGCGGAGGAGGTGGAGGAGGTGGAGGAGGAGGATGGGTACATAAAGAGGGGGCGGGAGTTGCGCGGTGTCATAGGCGAGAACCTAGTCAAGCTCTACAACCCCCGGTGGAACCAACGAACAGAGTGCAGACGTCTAGCACACGCCGCCCCGATTGAATGGATACCACCTTGAACATTTTGCGGATAACTGTAGAGGAATGGCTCTGATAATGACTCAATGACAATAACAATCAGTGATGTTAATGATAACACTCACAATCCAAATTAGACTTCATTGTCATGGATCTTCCGGTCTCTCCCTACAGCAGAGGAGGGCCCAAAAGCAATCGAATGTCCATTTGACGGACCGTCCAATTTTGCATGGGACGGGGGTTTAGGGTTTAGGGATCAAGGTTATGGGTTTGTGGTTTATGCACACCAATAACCCATTACCCATCTCAAGCCCTACACCCTTCAAGGCTGACACGCAAGATCCTGAACCGAGACTATCTTTTCGGAGGATCCCCCTCCGTAATAGTGGTATAATAGGAATATAAGAGGACCTAATATAATCCTTATTGTACATCATAGTCACGATTAAACTGGGGATTGGGGGGGGGGGGTCCGCCTAAGCCATCTTAATCCCATGGTCCCCCCAGCCAGCGCCAGAAGTGATTCCCTCCCCCTAGCATTAAAACCCCGCGCACCCAATATTACATATTCTCATTGTGGTATACCATGATATTTTGGGAACAGTTAACATTAGGGGGATTGCGGGGGGGGGGTTCTTATTGTTGGGAGGGGATAACCTAGACTCCAAAATCCTGCGACCTGGACACCTGACGCACTGGCGTTGCGAGCCACCAATTGTCCACTCGCGGATGAAGCCATCGATGCCCGAGGACCAAATAAAGGACCTACATGGGGGTCACATACGGGCTACAAAGCTTACTCATTCTTAGTAGGGAAAAGGGAATATAGTATACTCCCTAGACTAAATACTCCCTTATTCCCTACTAACCGCCAGTGAGAAAGGACTTGCGTAGCATTGTCGAAGGGGTGCTGGGAATATAGCCTTCAATCTGTGAAGCCGTCTGGAGGGCAAGACTTCGCCGTACCGATAGTCCTGGTTAGCGCTGCCACTGCCATCACGTAATGGAAGTGGAGAAGTACAAGGCAACCCTAGAGGTTAAAAACCGCAATAATAGGGGGGAAGGGGGGGCGCCTAAAGAGCAGATCACCTCTCCTCAAGATGCAACACCACCCCTACAAAAAATATTGACCAATGCGTACGGCATCTTACAAAGAATGTGTCTAATTAGGGGGTTAGGTTGGTTAACGTTCATGGGAAGGGATTAATTGCGCACAGCAGTCCGATGATATTTCAGAACATATCCGTCTGTAGGAAGGCTGTTGAACACGCTAAACCCTAGGACTCTAGTTGCACAGTCTCGCTGTAGGATCATGTACCTGCAAACGAGTGCAGAGGAACAGTCTGGTCTGAGGAACCTCGTGCATTTGCACCCATCAACCAAAGCAAAGGGGATGACTAAATTGGTGTTGAGGGTGGGAGGGTATTGTTTACGGGGCCTCTGAACTACTACATTTTTGGACCAGCAGCCTCACAACGGAAAGCTTCAGCACGGAGCCCACGTGCGCCTTCTCCACAACCTCATTGCAGTTGCCTGCGCACTGCAGCTTCTTCCGCAGAAGGCAGACTACGTAGTACCTCCCTTGTCTAACAAGGACTTGGTTTAGGGTTTTGGGTGTCCTTGTTAAGTCTTTTCCTGGCCCCTACACTACAAACTCAAAGGCTGTGCACCTGCTAGTTGCCATAAATAGGGAACCCTGATATAGACCCAAGTATAATATAGTCCTGACGATGGAGACCTCAACAAAAGGATCCGCAAACTTTTGGAAGCCATAAGCCCTACAACTCCCTATACAACCCTACATAACCTCCATTAAACTACATGCCCCCTGAGAAGGGGCTCCTCTTCTCCGAAACCCCCACCTGTGGCGGTGCACCACAAGCGGATGGTTCCATCGTCGGACCCTGACCACAAGGTCGGACCGATGCGGATCCTCAGCCACCATGGGGTTGAGGGTCTGTACGGTTTAGGATTTAGGGTTTATAAAGTTTAGGATACTCTAAGGTCACAAGTACCTCAATGGTACATAATTTGGTGCCCGAAAGGTCCCTCTATAGATACTTTGGGCACAAGCTTATGAAGAGATATTAAAGAAAGGAAGCACAAGGACGCCACAACCATGACCAACTCACGACATCGGGTGGACTATGGCCTGTACCCACAAATTCCAAAACCCTAAACCCTAAACTAAACCCCCATCCCCAAACCCTTAACCCTAAATCCTAGACCCTGAACCCTAAAGAGCCCAGACGCAGGCATCGCACGCCGTTCTTGTGTCCGTGCATCTGCAGGCCCTTGGAGATCGCCACTTTAAACTTGCCAAGCTCAAGGACAAATGCATCCTTAACCTGCGGATTCAACAGGCTTCACGCTGTAGCTTACCGGGGATTGTCAGGGAATTTCAAAGTGCTGGCTCAAGGGTAGCATGATCAGGTTACAGGAGGGTTTCGGGACCAGCCGGTTTCCCAGACTGCTTCAACAACTTGTGCCACCACCAGTCGCCACTCGCCACCCCGCCATCACTGTAACCCGTGCTGTGCTGGGACCCTCATGTCAAAGTGCAACCACCACCTCAAACTCAACCCCTGCCACCCAGGCCTCTGTGGCTGTTCCCGATACTACAATTACCATCCCTATTATTTTTTGCTATTCCTCAATTCCTTTTTTCCCTCCATTCATTATTCCTGCCCCTATTACTATTACTCCTTCCTCTTACCGTTACAGTCATTGGTATTGATCTTGGTGGCCCAGGCCTGAGGGGCTTCATCTTTGGCGTGCCAGGTTTCGATCGACCACTGCCGGATGGTGAAGTCGTTGCTGCCACTCCAAGCCCTTCTCCGCGGGATGTGGCCCTCCTTCACAACTAACCCCTTAAACCCTAAAGCTCCTTCACAACTTAAACGTGTGTAGCACAATCCCCAAGAAAAGTTAACGGGGATGGAGGCTATAGAAACAGATCTACGAACCCAGACGCCTGAATTCATTAAGAGCGGTAGGGCATTGGCATCAAGAAAGTGGAAGGCTCTTCAATCCGAGCTGTAGGGCTCATTGCTTGAGGGTTGAAGGCTCAGGGTCCATTCTGGGGGGTCTTTGTCATTAGCATCCTACTGTAGAATTCGCGAGGCTCTGAGACTCTAAGGCACATGTCAGCCCCAAGAGATATCAAAAAAAAGGCACACAAAGAGTTGCCCGTTTGGGAACTGGGGCAGGGCGACAGGATGACTCAAATCTGTATCGGGGTAAAATACAAGATACCTGCTCTTGATGCAAAAGAACCCCCATGAAATGTCTCACACCCGGGGTCCCTCCCTAGACTATGTAAGCTCTCTTGTAGGGGTTCCCCGAAAGGATTGCGGAGCCACTATCTTTTTAGAAAATCTCAACCCCGGAGCCCTAAACTCCCGAACCACCCTGGACCCTAAAGTCCTAAGGGTCCAAGTACCTAATAATCATATACTTACCCGAAACCTGTACCATAATTACTATTACCCTAAACCCTAGTACCAAATTATTGGGTACTTCGACCCTAAACCCTAAACCCTACGTATATATCCCCTATATATCCCCTCTATATCCCCTTTAAAGGGACCAAATTATTGGGTACTTGGACCCTCTGGGAAAGTTCTTAATCCTACACCCTGAACCCCAAATCCTACACCCTAAACCCCAAACCCTAAACCCTAAACCCTAAATCCTACACCCTAAATCCTACACCCTAAACCCCAAACCCTAAACCCTAAATCCTACATACCAAGCTCCTTCAGCTCAGAAGAATCCAGGGCGTCGCCCGAAGCTAAGCAGGTTACCCCTCCTCCCAAAGTCTTCGGATTTAGGGTTTAGGGTTTAGGGGTTTAGTTTTTAGGGTTCAGGGTTTAGGGGTTTAGGGTTTAGGGATCAGGGTTTAGGGTTTAGGGAGGCTAGGGTTAGGGCACTCCTACTAGGTGGGTCCGTCTTCAAATCATGGGAGCTTTTAGGATGTCCTTGCAGCAAGGGTTCTGCTGAGAAAATTGGGGAAAGAACTCTGACGCTTGTGTGTTGCAAACGAGATTTTGCCTGACGGCCCATAGGGACCAATGCTGGTTCACATGGCCTATTTGAGATGTTTTGCTCGTTGGCGTGAGTCCATGCAGAAACTGGATAAGTGCGCAAGCATGACCCCTACAAGTCTTGTTATCAACATTCTTGCCACCCATGATCATTAACAGCGTGATGCCTATTTACAGCAACAGCACTGTTTGAATCACTGGTTTCAGACTTTGAGGCCGGCAGTATAGCTGCAAAAAATGGCATTTTGCAAATTAGCATTGAGGGAGCCCTGACGTCAGGGCTGTTCTTTGTTTTAAGTCGCTCTTTCTTGGTCCATTGTACCCTCAAAGACCTGCAAATAATTTGGCGCCCACGATCAAAGAATCGAGGATACTTCAGCTAGGGGGGAGCTGTTTCTAGAACGGCACTGTCATGGTAGCTACCAGCAGAAATACAATCTCCACTGCCAGGCAAGGTCCTGTGTGGCCGCCCATGAGGG
Organism: Symbiodinium pilosum; assembly: GCA_905231905.1. Lineage (NCBI taxonomy): Eukaryota > Dinophyceae > Suessiales > Symbiodiniaceae > Symbiodinium > Symbiodinium pilosum. Next base: position 49,381 of record CAJNIZ010037113.1, on the reverse strand, counting down.
ACCCTTTGAACTCCTTGCGCTTCGTATCGAACAAGGAGATGCCCATTGCTTCCTGCATTTACTTGAACCAAGGGTTTAGGGTTTAGGGGAAAGATGCTGAGTCCCAAAGGTTTCCTGTATCAAGAACCCCTTTCCATGTCTCTGCAGCGCCACATCCCTCTACTCCATTACCCTCTTCCCAGCCAAGCAGCAGGGAATTAAGGTGGCTGCAGGGTCTTAAGCTGCAAAGGGTTTTCTTACATCGGTAGCTTCCAAGCTCACGGTCTCATTTTCGCACCCCAAAATACTTGGAAACACTACGGAAAACCTGCCGAGAATTGTGAGAACAGCTTACATGCAGGTAGTCTTTCCTGAGGGTCCAAGTACTTAAATACTGGAGCTTAAGGCACCAACTACCATCATCTGCATGGCTTCTTTCTAAGACCTCCGTATTCATTTATGGCTTTGGGCTTGCCGGGCGTAAGGCTTCGTGAGGCCTTAAGGGGAAATTTCATAGGCAACTTGGGTCTGCGGAATTCTGTACCGTTCGGGCGAAGTAGGACTGGAAGCGGAGTTGAGGATCCTTATTGCTGTCGCCAAATGGAATGCTTGCAAACTTACTGAAACAAACTGTTAAGAAGTTGCTGTAGGAGCTGGGCTGAACAACTCTGCACCCGAAATCCTACACCCTATAACCTCCGTTTCGCCTATCCTGGCCCATCCACATGAGGTGCGGCTCCATGTGAAGCATGCTCCATACGAACCTGACTTGAGGTCTCTGAAATGAGGTGATGGTCTCTTTTGGCGGTTCCCAAAAGCAAGTGTGATGGTACTTGGGGTGGTATAAAAAGGAGCTGTGATCTGGGAAGACACCTCTAGCGGCACAGAGCGCTAGAGATAGAGCTTGGTGTCAAACTTGGCTTGCAGAGTTTGGGTGCGACTTCAAGTTTGGCCTTCCCCTAACACCCCAAACCCTAAACCCGAAACCCTCACCCACCCTAAACCCACAACCCTAAGGCCAAAGCCTCAAAGTCTAAGTCGCAATTCAGTTCTGAAGCTGGCTGGGGGGCATGCGCTACCTTTTTTGCAAGTCTTCATGACATCCCCTAAGGGTCCAAGGAGCCATATAATAAGGTTTTAGGGCCCAAATACTATAGTATGAATGGCATTTGGGGCCTACAACCCTATTATTTGGGTCCTTGGACCCTTGGGGATCTTTATGCTAGCTGGCGCTACCTTTGAGGGTTGCGCGGCGTATTTGGGTTTCGGGGCCTCATCGCTCGTAACCGACCCCAATCAGGATGTTTGTAACCTCACCTACGTTAATATAAAAGTCGCGTCAAATAAAGCCCGTGCGCAAGTGTAAGTCCGATATGTATGATATGCATGTACACATGGCGTGTATATGCGTATGCAGGTATATTCTTGGTCGCTTTGTAATGCCCCACGAAAAGTGTAAGTTTTCGCTCCCTTAATATTGGACAGAGGAGCCTCCAAAGTTTTAAAGTGCTAATATACTAAAGTCCCAGCTAGCATGTATACAAATTTGTTAGTTTCCCAAAATTCGGGGACCCCAATATAGACCCCAATATACTATAGTCCTTATTATAGGGGCCCCCGAAAAGGTACCCCTAATTTTGGGAACCCCACATATGAACATCTGCAGCGATCTCAACCCGACGGGTCCCTGTCAGCAGCGCTCTAAAGATGAAGCCATGGAAAGCTGTAGCGCATTTGGAGCCCTAAGGGCCCGAGGACCCAAAAAATAGGGGTTTAGGACCCAAACACCATTAATGTCATTTTATTTGGGCCCTAAGACCACGTTATTTGGGCCCTTGGACCCTTAGGGAAATAAGCCCATAAGATCGATACAACATAAAACAAAAGGTAACATCGGTGACTTTATGGGAAAATCTTGGACTGGCGCATCTGTATGTTGAAGCGAGTAAATGAAAAGGGCAGCGTTGTGGGCCTGAGATCTACGAGCGGAGAATGTGAGTGGGGTACAAATCACCACAGCAGCATTTCTGAGACAGACTCCCCTATGGTTTTGGAGATTCCTGGGCTCTTTAGCTCCCCTTATTATTGGTATAAAGTATCCCTAGCTCCTTAGCTCCCCCCAAAGGTATGGGTAGCAGAACGCACTGAGACCATTTCTCAGATAAAACCCTAAGCCCTAAACCCCAAACCCTAAACCCCAAACCCTAAAACCCTAAACCATAATGGGTACCATAATATCCCCCAAATTAAATACTACTCTGAGACAGCCCAAGAACCGGTTTGTGGGAATTTCGCTTCTCACCTTCGTTGCGTCGTCTCGCTCCCGGACGGTAACATTTCCTGGGTTGCTGTTAAGGAACTTAATTTAAGTTACTAGGGTTTAGGGTTTAGGATTTAGGGTTACTATATTGGGGAAAGCCTATTATTTACCATATATACCCATTATGGTAACTTAGTTTAAGTTCCTTAACAGCAACCCAGTTTCCTGCCCAATCGACAGTCCACACTTCCTGGGCGCTGGAAGAACTGCAACAAACGAGCCTTACGCCGAAACCTCCATCCCCATAGATCTACACTTTACACCTTAATTAAACACATTGAGCTTCACGCCTACTAAACCCCTAACCTGGGCTCAAAAGCAGAGAAAACAAGGCATACCACTTAGTCCCAAGGTTTCCATGCCAATGCAGATGGCGTTTCTGACTGCCAAGCCTAGGTTCGTCTGCTTTGCGGTTCATAATGGACAAGGAGGGTGGAAAAATGTTTTACAAGCTAAAGTTTGGGGTTTGGGGTATAGGGTTTGGGTCTAGGGTTTGGGGTTTAGGGTTTAGGGTTTGAGGTTTGAAGTTTGGGGCTAGGTTGGGCCCCCACGCCCTAGTGGTGACAACAAGGGACAAAGGTACTCATATTAGGGCTTCTATATGCTTTAGGATTCAGTTTCTGCAGTCCTGAGACGCTTGGTGCTTTAGGAGGGACCCTTATTAACGGGGACCCTGGAAGCCCATGAGGGTTGATAGGGTTTAGGGTTATGGGGGCCGCCAAGGTATATACGGGGTATGTCAGCACTAGATATGGGTTGGTCCTTCTAATTACCCTGGGTTCGCTTCTTGCCAGGTAGATTTCACAAAGCTGTAGACCAGGGTAAAGAGGTGGCAGGTTTAGCAGAGATGTAAAACCCCAAACCGCAAGCCCTCACACCCTAATTCCCAAATCCTACTAAGCCCTACAAGCCTAAACCCGAAGCCCTAAAGCCCTAAAACCTAAACCTTGACAGTAGAAGCCCTAAAAAGTAAGTCATGATGGGCGTGCCCGACTCTTCCCATATAGTCCCGGTTAAGTAGATAGAATATGGGGTATATGGGGATCTCATTATAATCTACCCAAAGCCATATTCTATCTACTTAAGGGGGACTATAACCCTAAACCCTAAACCCTAAATAGTAGTTTCC
>CAJNIZ010037113.1:7781-45853 GCA_905231905.1 Symbiodinium pilosum | reverse complement strand
AGTTTGGCGAAGCCCGACACCCCAGACCCTAAACCCTAAAACCCTAAAACCCTGAACCCTAAAACCCTATACCCTAAAACCCTAAAACCCTAAAACTCTAAAACCCTAAACCCTAAACCCCCAAACCCTAAACCTAAGCCCTAAACTCCAAAAGAAACTTGGAAACCCATCTCCAGGGTTTGCACACATCGGAAGCCGTCCTCCTCCAGGCCCTTCTTGGCAGTCTTGGAAGGAGTGATCTGGCTCCTGGATTGCTAATTTAAGGGTTAAAGGGTTAAGGGTCAAAGGGCTTGAGGGTTTAGGGTTTTGGGTTTTAGGGTGTATAAAAGGTTTAGGGTTTAGGGCTTCAGGGTTTGAAAGTTTCAGGGTTTTAGGGTTAAGGGTTTAGGGCTTTAGGGTTTAGGGTTTCAGGGTTTTAGGGTTAGGGTTCAGGGTTTTAGGGTTTTGGGGTTCTAGGGCTCAGGGTTTAGGGTTTAGGGTTCTGGGCTTAGGAACGTAAAGTAAGTTACTATAAGAAGGGTATAGAGGGGCAACTATAAAGAAAAATGGGGAGATATCGGGTTTAGGGTTTAGGGAATTTGAAGTAAGTTACTCTAAGAAGGGTATATAGCGCTAAGTATATAGGAATATATAGGGAGATATAGGGTTCAGGGAACTCAAAATAACTTACTCTAAGGAGGGTAGATAGGGTAAGTATATAGAAATATCTAGGGTTTAGGGTTACGGGAACTTCAAATCAGCTACTTGATCAGGTACCCCTATGATCTACTATATACCCTGTTATGGCATCTTAAACCCTAAACCCTGGCCCTAAGCCCTGAACCCTATTGTAGCTTGAACGAAGTTCTTCAACGGCAGCCAAGGCTCTTGGTGCTTGCAGGCTCAGACACCACAGGACCAGACACTGAAGGCCGTTGTGAGTCAACCTTGACTACGTCCACCTTGCTCTGGGTGTGCTGCGTTTTCTTTGGCGCTACCTCTTTCTTTGGCTTTGCCTTCGGCTTCTTCTTAGCCTTGGCTCCTTTTTTGGGAGCTGCCGGCTGCGCCGGAGCAGCTGAAGAACCTTGCGCAGCTGCGGCCTCGGTGGAGACTGCTTGCGACACTGGTGCCTCTGCTTTGGCCGCTTCTGTTGGCGCCGCTGCCGGGACCGGCGTCACATCTTTGCTCGTAGGCTCCGCCGCTGCCTCAACCGGTTGCGCGTGCTCCTTCGGATCCTCACTTTGAGGATCCTGTGGCGATTCCTCCTCCGGATCCGGTAGGCTGCCAGGTTGCAGAGTAGCCTCCAGGTCAGTCTTCCCTTCAGCTTCGCTAGCGCTGATTGCAGCCACCAGCTGCGTTGCCTCATCCTCTTCATTTGCTCTCCCATCGTCCGCTTCATCCTCCTGTCCGTCTGCTTCATCGTCATCTGGCTCCTCATCTTCTTCATCCTCGTTCTCATCCTCGTTTTCTTCTTCCTCTTCCTCTTCGTTGCTCGCTTCCTCATCCTGCTCCGGCTCTTCGTTCTCCGCTTCGTCTTCAGCTTCGCTACCTGGTACTTATTAGTAGGGGATGAGGGAAGGTTTCCTTCGGGTGCAAATGGGCGCAATATCTTCTTTATCCCTACAAGCCATTCCCCCACCTATTCCTAGCTCTAACATACCCTAAACCCAACCCCTAAATGCCGTGATCTTCATACCTCCTCTTTCCCCTTTCCTACTAAGCATCTGTGCCTTCGTCAGGTTCCTCCCCGTCTTCCGCCTCTTGCCCTGTCACTTGGCCTTCCTTCTGCAGGTCTGGACCATCAAAATCGTCCTGATGCGTGTACCTTAGGCTAGGTAGGTAAAACTTCGAAGCAGGTGATATGTACTGTAGGATATTCCCCGGTGATAGCTTCGGATTTGTCCCTACCTGGACTTCATAGGTGGTCCTAACATGCCCTTGCCAGTTTGTCAATGCCAGCGGGGAGAGGGGTAGGCTTTGTCTCTTGTTTGACCGCGGTGCACATGAACGTTCGGCATTCATCTAAACAGTATTATCCCCAAAACTGACACGGAACACTGCACGGATTTTTTTAAATATTTTGGTGACCCCAACATCGACTCTAAAATGCTTTCATCCTCAATATGGGGAATATGGGGAAGGGACCCCATTGGGAATCCCCCAGTCAACACATTAAGGCGGACCGCGGTCTGTGTAATTAGGCCCCCTTTCAGAGGTTTCACATGCCGTGGGATGAGGAGGCGGCCAGCTGTAAGAGTCAAAAACTCATGATAACAAGTCAGCCTAGTTTACCAAATCAACATTGGGTTTAGGGCTTGGGGATTGTCAGGTTCCATAGGTCACAGACTCCCAAATCTTGACACATTTGCCCAAAATTAATTGACTATGGCTTACCCCAGGAGTTACCCAGAGTCCTCAACCCTAAACTTACTGGTGGCTAGTAGGGAATAACGGAATATAATCCCTAATTACATGATATGTTCCCTTATTCCCTACTAAACACCAGTAAACAAACCACCCCAAACCCTAAACCCTGGAAACACGACCGACTTACTTTGTGGGAAAGGCGCTGCCTCTTCATCTCTAGCCGCGCGCTCGCACCCAAGGATGCCGTCAGGTTCATCCTGCGTCATCATGGCTTACCGGAGTTCGTAGGAAATATATATATATATATATATTCATGTATATATATACATATTGGATTTATATATAGGGATTAAGGTTAGTGCGGAACAAGGGATTATTTTCAGGCTTGTATTCCACTATGGCCTACTGCACTAACAACCAATCAAATGATGGCTTGCCAAACCTTAGGGACGGCTTACGATCGCAGGCTCCAGCAAAGCTTCGCCAGCCTATGATGTCCATTCATATGAGGGTTATATAGGGCTGTAGGTATAATATGGTAATAATGAAAGGTATATCGAAGGAAGCAAACCCCCAAAGAGCGCAACACACAACACAGTCCTCTGCGAGGAGTTCATGCTGGGCTCGGCTTTCTTGCTGCGGCCCGCGAAAACGCGGGCACGGGGAGGCGCTTTGGCCTTTCCTAGGTGGGCTCGTCGATGGATTGGTGCTCGGGGTTCAGATTTTAGGTTTAGATTTTAGGTTTAAAGTCTGGAGTCTGGTGTTCAGTTTTGGGCTTGGCTTCCAAGGCTTGGCTTCAAGTTTAAGATACAGTCTTGGGCGCTTTGAGGTGTGGGGGTTTCAAACTTAAGCCATGCTTTCTCATGCAGATGCCAACAAGATTTAGCGTTTACGGTGTAGGGCGTCCCAAAAGCAAAGCCAAATGAAAGCTTGCAGGACAACCCTTACAGTATCCTCTCTTCACCAGGACCCTCTGCCGGGGAGGCCGCATGTTTCCAGAATTTGCGGACAATACGGCTTGGTCTACCCAGGAAGGAACAGTTGGATAATTTTTTCTTCCTTGTCATGTACGCTATATTTTCTGTTACCCTAAACCCTGAACCCCTATAGTTCTTAGGATCTTACACTACCCCCAGCCTGACACCCCCACCCCCAGTAAAGGCCCACGTAGGACCTGTTTCACTGAAGATGACGACCCCACGCCCTATTGATGCGCCCAGCCAGGGCTTTCACAAAGCGATTGGATGATAGAGGATGTATATAATTCTATAGGCGGGCAGATATGTATAGCTAGGGTCAGCACAACCTCACAAACAATGCATCAAAGTTTCCCATATCCTCACGTGCCTGCAATGCGGCCTGTTGCTGCTTCAGGTCATCCAGCTTCTGGCTATAGTCCTCTGGGCTCAGAGGCTATAACCCTGAACCCTGTAAATCCCTGCATGGCTTCATAGAACTCCTAGGGAAGCCCCGTGACGCCTACGAACCCTCACTTAGGTGCCCTCTAGGTTCGGGGTCAAGCCTACACACCTTGACCGTGTTGCTGTTTAGGAACTTAAGTTACCATATTATGGGGCACAATATAGGGTTTAGGTTTAGGGTTGTAGGTTTAAGTTACCATTTTATGTGGTATACGGGGTTTGGGGTTTGAGTTGCCATATCATGGATAAATAGTGAACAAGTCAATAATACCATTTCCTGGTTTTCGTAACTTAACTTGATTTCCCTAACAGCAACCCAGATTATGGGTGAGGATCTAAGGCCCCAGCTTTAGTGTCTAAGCTTTGGTCGTTTTTGCTGGGAGGTAGCGATTGGGAGAGCCCTTGTTGACGGCTCCAAGGCTCCTAGAAGGGTTTAGGTGCTTGGTTTTCAGAAGGTTTAGGGTTTAGGGTTTTAGGGTTTAGGGTATGTATGCAAAAATCAGCAGTATCCGTGTTTTGTGGAAGGCCGCTCGAGACCCCAATTTTCAGAAACCCCCTTGGGTCCTCCCGAAGAGCGGAAAAATACCCAACCATCTGCTCCAGTACTTGTGTCCGGGCATCGAGCGACTCCATTTCGGGCGCCTGCTCTTGGTTAGTACGGTTTGTTGCGGCTCTTTTTTCTACTGCAATTATGAGTGCGACGATCACGCTTCTTACCAGGATTGCCCCTACTCTTTCATCCGGCAATGTCAGTACCACCACAACTTCTCCCGCTATCTCTCCGCCTTACTACCCTAGACCCTAAACTGTAAAACCCTAATTAAGCCCTACAACCCTTAACCCCGACCCTAGGCCCTAACCCTAAACTGTAAATTCCTTAGCCATACAACCCTTCACCCCGAACCCTAAACTCCCAAACCCCCAGAACCCCGAGAGCCTAAACCCGCTTAGGAAACCTGGGAAGCATCTATGAGGGTTTCCCAAAATTAGGGGGTACCTTTAGAGGGGGTTCAAGGGGTTCTATCTGGAGATATAGGGTTTAGGGCTTCAACTTCCTTTCAATAAGGACAGCTCCCAGAATGTTTTAGCCCTTGGGCTTGCACAGTCTAATTCCTAGTCCCCTAGACCCTAAACCCTAAATAGTAGTTTCCATTTTCTTTTCCATTACACCTAAATAACCCCTACATAGCCTGTTCTTGGGTTGGTGTCTCTTCGACGAAGGACTGGCGGATTTGCAGGTCTTGCTGTACCTGCCCCAGCGCAGCTGCCAACTTCCTGAGTTCCGGGTCTACCTACTACTATTACTATCATGACTATTATTATTATTAGTAGTATTGTTATTACTATTACTACTATAATACAATTAATATCATCATGAATTACTACACTTACTACTATAATTACTAGAGTAGCCCATGTACCCATGACATAATTGTTTGTACGTCATATGCTGATATCCTTACTCTTTTAAGGGTCTGGGGTCTGGGTTACTCCAGACAGATCACATGGTTTTCAAGGTCCAGGGTTTGGGGTTTAGGGGCTGGAATTTAGCACTCGGCACGAAAACATTTCAACTTGGAATGAGGTCTGGGTCGCAAGTAGGTTCATGACAGGCCGACTTCCAGATAATTCTTAGCTCAGGGCTTAGGCTGCAGGGTAACAGTCCCAAAAAAGCCCCGACACTGAACCCCATTGCACTACCCATTACCCCTTTAGGGCCTGTCAGAATATGGGGCCCAAACCTAGCAAACCTGGACACTTAATAATTAAGAGTACCAGGAGCGTCTTGGAATGTGCAAGCCTAAACCCTAAACACTTTACCCGATCATGATCCAGCTTCCGTGTTCCAAGAAGACCTCTGATCTGATTGATCTCCTGCTCGAACTCCACGCGATCGATCCGATGATCCTGGTTCTCGCCCAGTCTACGGGGTTCAGGATTTAGGGTTTGGGCTATAGGGTTTAGGCTTGGGGGGTGTTTAGGGCACTTAGAAATGTTGAGGGGTATGGTAAAGCCCAAAGCCCAGAACCCTAAAAGCTGAAAGCAACTCTCAGGTGAAGTGCAAAAAACTGGCCAAAACCTCGACCCTACACCCTGAGCTCCAAACCCTAAGGTGCAGAGCCAAGGTCCCTAAAGCCTCTTATTCCCAGAACCCATACCTTTGGTGGACCCCCCACCCAATAATAGTGGCTATTACGGATAATAAGGATCATATTCGGGTCCTCTTATATTCCTATTATACCACTATTACAGGCTGGGGGGGGGGTCCTCCTAACCCAAACCATCATCCTTAGACTCCTAGCCCTGAGTCCTGGTTCTCATCTATCCTACTGAAGGCCTCCTCCGGGTCAGCGCTGAAGTCCTGCGACAGCGGACAAAAACTGGCTGTCCCTTCTTTTTAGGGATTGTGCCCTACATTGTGTAAGGTCTATCCCCTGAAAGGTAATACATCCAGGGTCCAGGTAGGGTTTAGGGCAGTAAAGGCCAACAAGTAATAAGGTTCTAAGTCCTATACCGGTCTCAGAACCCCACAAAAAAATGTGCATTATTAAGGACTAAAATAACCAAAAATCACATATACACATAAATATATATATATATACATATATATATATATACATATTTGTTTTTTGGAGGCCCCTATTGTTTTTAGGCTTAAAATGACCACAAATTAAAACGCACATTTTGGAGGCCCCGATAGAGTCTAGGTCTTGGAGTAGGAGGATACTCATGTTCCAACTTTCTGGACTCCACTGTGCCCCCTTGGGAACAAGCATGGAAGCTGAGATAACCCCTTGTTGAAGCATGTTGTTTTGGGGATGAATGCCTTAATTTAGGGTCTGCAGGGCACAGGGTTTAGGATCTAGTGTTCTCAGCGCCTGGGATTTGAGATTCAGGGATTTCGCGAGGACTTCCAGTTGTCAAGTGCAATCAGCGTACACATGTAACTGAGAAACCTGGACGTTGTCAGGAATGTCAAACCCAGTCTGCACTGGCAGCCCGACTTCCCAAACAGAACGGGAATTCTCAGAGTAGCTCTGGGATTTGCCAAAACAAGGGGCTAAGGCTAGACCCCATGCACTACAATCCTTATGATGGGGATTCCTGACGATCTCTAAGCTTATTGGAATTCACCATATAACCCGTGTATCTTAATTTCTGAACACGAAACCTTTTTTCAGTGAAACTCGAAAAAACTCAAAAACTGTCTTCAGTCTCCATGTCACGTCTCGTCTCCATCTGCCGTCTGCGTCTCCATGATTAACCCTGAACCTTAAACCCTAAGTCTTAAACCCTAAACCTATGCCCTAATACCCATACCCATACATAACCCCTATCTCTATACTACTCCTCGGAGAGCTGGGCCAAGAACTTGGCAGTGGTCTTGAACTCCAAAAGGCCAATAGTGTCCTTCCCAAGCTGTAAGGGTTTAGGGGTTAATACCCTAAGGGTTGAGGGTGTAGTTTAAGGTTTTTGGTTCAGGGTTTAGGGTCTTGGGTTTCGCGTTTAAGGTCCAGACCCTAAGGGTCCAAGTAGCTACAGAACAGTAATGGTTTCCAGGTATCGGGCAAGTGTATCATTGCTGGGCATTTGGAATCTCACGGGAAGGCAGGTAACACCTCCGCTGTTTGAGGCGTAGGGTTCAGGGGCACCCACTTGAAAGGGAGGGTTGTAGGCCTCCCTCCCCCAAGGAGGGTTTAGGGTTGTTGAACGAACTTTGTAAGAGCAAAAGCTTTGCGGGGCCGGAGATAGGGTTTAGGGTTTAGGGTAACCCTGATGTTGAGCCGCAACCGGAAAACTCTCAAAAATCACACTGGGTGGTAATCACCGTCCTACTCCCATGAAAAAATCCAATCCCAGAATTCTCGAGCCTTAATCACATCCATGTTACAACTGCGTGGAACCTTTGGAAAGCTCCAGAGCTTGTAAACAAAGCACTTCTTCAAGACGCCTCACCTAAATTTGGCCCAACCCCTGTGCATCCCTATCTAGAACCCTGAACCTTACAGCAAATACCCTAAGTCTTTATAGGGGCAGCCTTTCCATTGGCCAAGGAGTCGAAGACCTGCGGTGAAAATCAGCAGAGCTGGGACCAAGGGGTGGGGCCCTCTCATAAGGTTAGGGCCTAGGGTTTTGAGCTCAGGAGACTGAGAATGAGCCATTTAGACATCAACCACGCCTTTTCGGCACACGTTGCATGATGGGAACAAGGGGCCGCAATCTCGACAAACGCACATCATTCTTCCTCAGAAATGCCCCTCCCCTAATAGTAATCCCCATCCCTAATAATATGTATGTAGTCCTAATATAGGAGCCATTTCTAATAGGGGCAGCATCTATTAGAGTCATTGGGGTGGGGGGATTTAGTATTTTGGGAGAGGTGATTCATCCATACACCATCCTTCTGCAACGCCTAACTGTTAGCTGGCTAGCAAGGTACGACTGCAAGGATCCTTATAGCAGTTGCTGTAAATCCCTGATAGCATAGCTCTGTAGTTTCTCTGTTCTTTCCCCCTTCATTTCCTGCTAACCAGAGGTAAGCTAAGGACCCCTTTCTCATTTCCTTTTCTTTGAAGAGGTGCCTAAACTCTAACCCCTAGACCCTAAACCATAATACCCCAAAGCCTCATCCCTGACACCTCCACCCTACCTGAAAAGTTAGGGCGTAGAGTTGAGGGTTTAAGGTCTCAAGAATGATGGGTTGGGGAGAGCAGCCCAAAATGTTGGACTACTAGCTGCCCAGGAACACCCCATATCCTACACCCTTGAACTCCCAAACTTTAAGCCCCAATTCCTAAGCCCTGAAACTCGAATCCTAAACCCAAAGTACTAAACCCTAAACCCTAAACTCTAGCGGCATAAAGAGCTGAAGACCTGAATCCTGACTCCCAATCCCCCAGCCTTCCTCCTAAATCCTTTTGAAGCCTAAAGTCTAAAGTCTGAACCCTAAAACCTACCTAAAACCCTGAAAAAACCTAATCCCTAAAACCCTAAAACCAAGAAACCCTAATTCCTAAACCCCAAACCCTAATTCCTTACACCCTACAAAACCCAATCACTAAACCCCAAACCCTAAACCCCAAACCCTAGTCCCTAAACCCTAAACCCTAAACCCTGAGCCTGCCCCGTCAGCTCCGCAACCTGCGCGGCTTCCAGGGGCCCGGAGGCTCCGAGGCTTCTGGGTGTCGGCTCCGGCGGCTCGGACATGACGCTTGGTGGGTTTAAGGTTTAGGATTCTGGGTTTAGGATTCTAGGGTTTAGGGTTTGGGATTTTAGGGCTTAGGGTTGAGGGTTTTAGGGTTTAGGGTTTTGGGGTTTTAGGGTTAGGGTTTGGGGTTGAGGGTTGAAGGATTTTAGGGTGCAGGGTTGAAACCCGAAGTACCAATAATGGTGTACTTGGGGGTAAGGGTAAGGAATGCAGGAATGGAAAAGAAACTTGAGGCTGCGGTAGTATTGAAGGTCAGCCATTATAACGCCGATTTCCTCCATTCCCTAAAAACAGGATTTGCGTAGGGTGTGCGGTTATGGTTGGGAACAGGACCCTAAACCCTAAACCCTAGTTGATGTAGGACTTGCTTTGAGGGTTTGAGCTTGCAGAGCTTCCACGCTTTAGGGTCTCGGGCTTAGGATGTAAGCATCCAGGGCCATGGACATGGCATGAATCCTGCGAGAAGAGCGAGAGCCCGAATGAGATAAGTAGAATCCAAAAAGTTTGCATGGGATTGAAAAGGGTGCTGCGAGTCTAAGGGTTTCTGTTAAGGAAGATATACAACCTGTGTGTTGCAAGATGTACAGAAGAATTTTGCCCATCGGGCATCGCATGAGATGCTAGCTACCCATCGTCCTGCTACGCTGGGTAGCAGAAAGGAGAGAGGCTCCAGCTGGACAGCGCTACTTGCAGGCCAGTTGTGACAAGGCAAACAAACACTGATTTGGGTTAGGGTTTACGGTTTAGAGTTTACGGTTTAGGGTTGGTGTCCTTTTGGGGTTCCAGGTGCCCTGAAGCTGTGTCCACGTCTGCGAAAGCTTATCCTAATGCCTTCTAAATGGAGCTTGGGGTGCTCCTACGCGGAAGACGCATCACATGTCCCATTGCACACAAAGGATTTCAAGATTACAAAAAGGCGTGAGCCAGCTGAAGCTCTTGCTCATCATGCGCACTAAGCAGCTGATGTGCGCAATCCTTTTTGAGACTTGGGCTCTCTGAGATTGCTAGCGGGATCCGTCTCTTTGAGAAAGTCTCGCATAAAAAGTGCCGCCGTCAGATCCACCCAGCTCTGTTGGATTCACCCCAAAGTATGTAGAATAAAGACCTTCAGGATGATCTTTTAAGGTTTCACTTATGGGCAGTTGTTTTACGTCTTTTCAGATGCAGGTACGGGCTGTAGGAATCGGACCAGATAGGCTGGAACAGAGTTTACTGGGATGGGGTTTAGGGTTTCCAGGGGTGGGGTTATGGGTCTAGGGAATAGGGCTCAGGATTATGGACTACTGGGCTGGCTTTGGAAGACTTTGGGGCCTACTTCCCTGCTCTTTGACACTAGGCAAAGGATCACTCTTACATGTCTGGGGTTGCCCCTTAAGCATAACCAGGGTGCACCGTAAGAGTCCTTGCCCGGAATACAAGATACGGAAGTTGCTCACAATTCCTGTTCCCAAAATGGCCATTATGGGAAACAATGTCCCCTGTAGACCTATATAGGATCCCTCAATTCCCCGAAGGACCTTGAGATCAAGCTCCATAATATGGAGGGAATGTTGGCCAGGGGCGCATGGGGTGACTGCAGGCAGCTCTTTCTAGATACTGTGGAAGCCTAAATAATTGCCAATATCATTTTGAAAATGTTCAAGGTACCCGATACCATAACTCTACAATAAGGAACCTGGGGAACTAATATTGGCAAGTATTTGGGCCCCTACATTAGGTTTTTGGCTGACTGCAGACTCCTCCAAGAGGTTTCTGCGTGGCTCGTCCCTAAACCCTTCACCCTAAATCCTATGTACATCAAGACGTCTCCCAAAACCCTACACCCTGAACCCTAAACCCTGAACCCTAAACCCTGAACCCTAAACCCTGAGCCCTAAACCCTGAACCCTAAACCCTTACATAGGAAATATCTAGGGAACTCCTTGCCTTGGACCATAACACTAGCGGCCTGTAAGCGTCATCCAGACTAGCCCTTGAACCCCAAGCCCTGAACACTACATCCTAAGCCTTAAACCCTAATCCCTAAACCCTAGACCCTAAGCCTTGATCCTTAACCCAAAGCCCTAAGCCCACTATCCTTGATACTTCAGGTCTGCAGTCCGGCCAGTTTTCGACGTGAACTCGCACTCACAACACCACTTGAGCAGGGTATGTAATCCCCACCCCCCGACTGCAGGTTCAGAGCAATTATAACCCTATGGGATTTAGGGTGTAGGTTTTATAGCGGTACTGATTACCCAGTGCTAACTTAGGAGGACTCCCCCTGTACTGGTTTGGTATATTAGGACCCTAGTATAATCACTGTTTTCCTCTTTTGTCACTATTGCTGGGGGGGGGTTCGCCTAAGTGACAACCATATTGGGGGACTTAAGAGGCTTATAATTGGGTAATACCTGGGTTATTATTTCCCTGAACCTCCCACAATAGTAGAACTCCCTACCCCCAATAGTAAATATTTTCAATGCATCATAGGGTACGAGAATGGGAGTATTTAATGTTCGCGCGGTGAGGGGTTTTTGATATTTGGGCGACGTGATTATTCAGGGCAGTCAGACTTAATCCTTTGCTCGCGTGGGTGCTGCGAGACTCCTGCTGCTGCATGCACCCGTGCCGAAGCAAACACGGAAACCCACCAAAAAATGCTGTTGAAAGGCCAGCAATCTTGATGCGTTCCCTCTTGGGCTTCCATCTTTGCACGAAAGGGTGCAAGCAGTTATCGTTAACAGTCTGGCGCATGCGCTTGCAGCACCAGAGAAGCATTTGCAGGTGCTAAACATCGCGGTGTCATTCCACCGATTTCCTGGAGGCTTCAGCAGCCAAATTCAGCGTGGCGGAGCCCCTCCACACTTTGCTAAGTGCCCGGAGGGCTCCGCATCGAGTAAAAGTGAACCTAGATGGGTAGGTGCCCGAAAATGGAAACTCTAAAATCGAACCCTAAACCCTAAACCCTATAAACCCCTAGACCCTAAACCTCAAACCTTAAACCCTAAACCGATCCATAGCTGGAGTACTTCAAGAGGGAAACGCTGCACACCCTGCACCCTAGTTCCGCAACCCTAGATCATTACAGTAAAAACCCCAAACCCTGAAACTAAGCCGCTTAGGCCCATCCGCTCAGAAATGCCGAGGTTTTATCATAAGATCTTAAAACTTATGGTAGATTAGGATATATTATAGTATATGATCGGCACGCACCCAGATTCCACGTCACGGACTTGTAGTAGACTCTGAGGAGTCTTTGGTGCCCCTGCCACGCAACCTGTGCAAACACTAACTCGGTTTACAAACGATCGAGTTTAGTGCACAAGGTTTCAGGTCTGGGTGATTGGGGCTCAGGGCGCTCAGGATTTCAGGGAAGTGCCTTCAAGGCACATGCTGTAAGAAAATGCAAGGCAACTGAGGCTTCACGAACTGGCCACAACAAGGCATAGTGGGGGTTTATGCCCCGTTGGGCCCAAGGCGCTCCCATGAGTTTTAAAATTTGAAAGCCCTGAGGCTACTTCAGGGTTTAGGGTTTAGCGTAGAAGGTGCAAATGATGTACAAACTTCCCACAAGTTGGGATGCCACTTGGAGGTTCAGTGTATTGACAACCTACTTGTAACTGTCCCCGTACCCAAGTCTATGAAACCTAAGTCCCCTAACAGGGTCAGAGCTGCGCTCTCAAAATGTATTTTAGTAGCGTTTATTTTGGTGGTTGAACCTAGTAAGATTATGTTCCTTATATAAAATAGTATACCCCAAAAGGAGATATAATCTTACTCTATAATGGGTACCATAGTATCCCCAAATGAAATACTATTCAATTGAGTTATATTTACCCTGAAACTCCAAGCGGAGGTGTGCAGTGCTAAGCAATGGCATTCATAGAATGGAGCCCGAAATGTAAGGACTTCAGGGTTTCGTATCTGAATGCTTAGAAGGGGTGCCTAAGTAGAGCTCCCAGATACCCGTAGCAATTGCCTATATGCCAGTTACTTGGGGGTTTAAGGGCCGTGATGCCTCGTATTTGGGAGCTCCAGGTAGGATCTCATCTGGCCCCGCCTGCACTGATGCGAGGTTAGCAGCATATATCTTACATTGAATGGAGGAAATCCTGCGTATTTAAAGAACCTCAGACCCTGAACCCTAAATCCCTAATCCCTACACCCTAAACGGTTTAGGGTTTAGGGTTTAGGGTTTAGGGTTAAAACTCCAACCTGGGGGCATGAGGCAGGGCCAGATGTCCTGCCTGCATAGGACCCGGATTACTAGTCACCCTGGCCACAAGGAATTGTGGACCACACCCTAATAGCAGTAGACCTTGATCCAAGACCTTTCAATCAGGTATTCCTATATCTGAGATTTGGAAGCACCTTGGAAGCCTCTGCAACCCTCCCTTGCCTGCCCCAGTAAACGCCTCAACAACTCGGGCAGCCCTGTAACCCATAGACTCTGTTTTGAAGGCAAGCCTCCCACTGATATTAAAAAACATCACCGCCATGACATTTTCCCAATGTACTATAATATACCACAATGGGATTAATCAATATTGGGGAAGACGATTGAACCTAAACCCCTGCCCTTAAACCTAATAAACCAACTGCACTCTGCCTCGTCAAGGCTGACTGCCAGGATTTCTTGGCTGGCCGCCGATCTGTGCGGGCATTCGTGGCCTGAAAAACAAGTTTGAGGGTTAGGGCTGACGGTTTAGAGTCCCCCTTACGTAGATAGAATATGGGGTATATTATTGGGGTTATATAGGGATAATGGGAAAGGAAATTGAAACTACTGTATTATGATAGGGTATTTATTGGGGCTATAGTCCCCCTTAAGTAGATAGAATATGGGGTATATCGTTGGGGTTATATAGGACTGTATTATGATAGGGTATATATTGGGGTTAGAGCCCCCCATAAGTAGATAGAATATGGGGTGTACTATTGGGGTTATATAGAGATAATGGGAAACAAAATGGCAACTACCGTATTATAATAGGGTTTAGTAGATAGAATATGGGGCATGTGGGGATCTTATTACAATATACCCAAAAGCCATATTCTATCCACTTGAGGGGAACTATTGTTTTTCAGCTTAAGGGCTTAAGGCTTAGTAGGGTTTGAAAGCATAAAATTTCACGTATAAGGTATAACGTTTTCCCTAAACCCTAAACCCTAAACCCTAAACCACCCTAAACCCTAAACCCTCAAAAAACCCAAGGTTCAGGATTTAGAGCCTGGAGAGCCCCTCAAGCAGGGAACGTAGTCTGAATCAGGCTAGGAGTGAAGCAGGGATTTTCTCCCTGAGAAGTCTCTAAGGACCCTATTAGTTGGGTCCTTGGACCCTTGGGGAGTTGCAGGAGCTGGTAACCTCCACTTCAGCCGGAGTGCCCAAAGCGAAAAGAATAAGCCTTATGATGGCAACGCTGCACTGCACTAGTAAGCAAAGCAACGATATTGACGCAAGTTGCAACTGCTACTACACTGATGACTACTTTTGACTCTGATAGCATGAAATCTTGGCCAGGCTGACGGGAGACTGGGTGAAGCATTAGGATGTGCCCGCGGACGCAGCAGCACACAGCAACTTGTAGCTTGCAGGACTATGCACACCCGACCCCCCCCCTCTCCAAAAAAAAAAAGCTACACCCTTACACCCGAAACCAGAGTCCCTAGAGCTACAGCCAAAATCCATTAGCTAAACCCTATACCCGAAACCCTAACCTTTACACCCCTACCCTAAACCCTAACTCCTTAAACCCTGTACCTTAAACCCCTAAAGGCCTAAACCCTTCACCCCAAACCCCGAAACCTTAAACCCCTAAACCCTAAACTTTCAACCCCTAAAACCTAACTCCCTAAACCCGCTCATTGGCCGGTCTGCCTCCTCAACGATGATAGCTGCCGCTTCCCGATTCTGATCCAGGAATTTCTTTAACCTGGGATTGAAGGTTTAGGGTTAAGAGTTTACGGTTCTGGGATGTAGGGTTTAGGGTCAAGGGTTTAGAGTTTAGCGTTTAGAGCTAAGGGTTCAGGGTTTAGGGTTAAGGTATGGGATTAAGGGTTCAGGATTAGGGTTTAGGGTTAGGATAATCGGTTTACTATGAAACCCAATTACCCACAGCTTGAGGGTTGCACCTACTAATAAAGGGATTAACTACCGCTAAAGTGTTGGGGTTGCAGGTTACAGGTAGGGTTTGGGGATTTAGGCGCTGGGTGCCTTAGAGGTTCATAGGGTTGAGGTTTTGGGTTTACGCGCTGGGTGCTTTGCGCTGAGTGCTTTCTGGATTAGAGGATTTGGGGTTTTGCGTTTTAGTCGCTGGGTGCTTTAAGGCTCATAGTTTTGGGGCTTTTGAGTTTCGGCATTGGTGTTCAGTGTTGTCCCGTCTGTAGGTGTTTCCGATTTAAGGTTTTGGAGTATGCAGAGGATCTATATGCCTCGTATGCCAGGGTATAGGTTTGAGTTGGGATCAGGGTTCAGCAAAAATCTTTCTGGATGCGCTTTCAATATTCAAATTCTAAACCCTGAAACCCTACACATCCTATAACCCTAGAAGCCATAAGCTTAAACCCTGAAACCCTAAAGCCTAAACTTCATTAGGATCACGGCTAAGAAAAAAAGGACTCCTGAAGCTCTTCACACAGGAGGGGCACTGGATGATGGGAAACATTTAGCTAGGGCTTAGGGCTTAGAGTTTAAGGTTTAGGGTTCAGGGTTTAGGGCTTAGGGTACCTAAAGCCCAAACCCTAAATCCTTTGACCAATAATGCTCATGCGATTATCGAAAGTTCCTCGGGGTTGCACAGTTCCTAAGGGGGTAGGACATTGGGGTCTTCTGGCTTTTTTCGACAGCCCCTATGAGCTATAGTCTAAACTCCTTAAAGGGGGTTATATAGGGGATTATATAAAGGACTACTATAGGGATTATTAAGGGGGATACTAGGAGTTTAGACTATAGCTCCTATAAGAAGGGTTACAGTCCATCTGAGCTTGTGGAAACTCCGGAATACAGCTTGGGCTATGAGTCGACCTAATATACCAGGACCAAGCTCCCAAACAAGGACTATGTCGACGAAAAACGTCTTGCACTCCCATGCCTTGCCTGCAACAAAAGCTGTATTTTGTGGCCTAGAACTTAGGTGGACCTCCCACCCTGCAATAGTGGTATAAGAGGAATACAAGAGGACCCTAATATGGTTGCTAGCATCCCTTATCGTCACTATTACAGGGTGGGGGTCCTCCTAACCTAGAATAAACCCCCTGTTCCTATGAATGAGTATTCTCAATAAGTTACCATAGGCCAGTGCCAGGAGAAAGCTTAAGATTCAGATTTGGGACAGGAATCTTTGTCTCTAAACCCTAAACCCTATAGGGTGAGGCGATTACCCTCTTCTTTCAGACTTGAATTCCGGTAAACCCATCAGAACCACGGGTACGGCCGAATTGGGGTTTTAAGTTTAGAGTTTTGGGGTTAGTATGCTCTGGGCAGTTTGAAGGAATATATAAACAGGATATGAAGAATTATAGGACTCCCTCAAATTCAGGGCCATGTACCCCAAACCCTGTAACACCCAAGCATGACAGCGTCGGAATTCCAAGAAATGACTGTGGCGTCCTGATGGTTTACCCATATAATCTTGAGGTCTTCTTTGAGGTGCCCTACATAATGCAAGGAAGCTGGAACCCTTGAAACCCTATGTAAACAGAAGTTGTCATTTCATGCTCCATGTTCTTTCACATTTGATTTTCCTACTATCCCTAACGCCTGTACTAATCCCTATGTAACCTCTATACAGTCCCCAAATCATCCCTAATAATCTCCATATGGTCCCCAAATCATCCCGAGATAACCCTTATGCCCATATTCACTGAGTCAGAAGCTCTCCAAGGTCAGGGAAGAGCCTGAAGATAGAGCCTCGGTTTAGGGTTTAGGGTTTAGGGTGTGGTGTTCAGGGTTCTGGGTTTTGGGTTCAGGGTTGAGGGTTCAGTGTTCAGGCTTTAGGGCTCATTGGATGTTAGCAAGGAATGGAGGAATGGGTTCCAGTTGTAGCCCCTGTTCAATCGCCAAAAACACAAGGTAAGATACTAGTGCATGTGTTGTTTTGCTCTCTTGCTCTTTGCCATTCACTCATTGCCAACTAGCAAGAAACAAGATTCGTGCACTTGCCAAAAGCCCAGGCCAGAATGGCTGTACGACCTTCCCAAAAATTGTTGGGCCCCTTTCTGGCAATCCCTACAACGGGCCAATCTGTATGTATTGTTATCTGCATTGGGGACCCGCAATTAATCGAACGCCCATGTTAATTCTTCCGATCCTTTTATACTCTTGACGAGGTTCCATAGTTCTTGATGATTTCTGGCAGTCTCTTATTCTGACCAGTTGCTTTTGTTGGGTCCACATTTTCCATTAAGCTGGAGCACGCCAAGATCCATCGGTTGAAAGCACAAAGACATGGCACTCAACCCAGAAATTCCTCCTTGTCTTGGTCAAAACACTGTGTACGAAGTACTCTTACTCACAAGGGATTCTCCGACTATACCCTCATTTTGCTAAGACTGTAGTTGGTTGAAAACAAGAAAACACAAGGGTGCGTCAGGAGACGGGCGCCGCTCTCACATTGAGGACCCCACTTTTTCAGGCAAGTGAGGGGAGGCCTTGTAAAACACACACCCATCACCATGGACTATATGCACATAAGGGACGAAACTTCCTCATCAAGAAGGATGGAAACCGTTTGAAGTCCTGTCAACAAGTGAAAACTCCTTCTAGTTTTGTTGTATTGAATGTCCATTCAAAACATGGTCACCCTAAACATACCAACAGGCCCGCATTTTCAAGATCCCGAAGCAGGGTTGCTTCAGCTTGGTCGGGGCACGTCTGTGGCCCAAGCTCATCGGAGACTACCCTCCCTCCAGCAAGCAGTGCTCCAGTACTGGCTGTTGAGGACATGCTAGCAATGCTTATTGATTGACAACACCCTAAGCCCTAAACCCTTTTCTTACAAGGCAGGTGGTGGGTGGGGAGCCCTTTTCAAATCCTCAGATCCCAAAACTTCACGTCGCAGCCCTTGAAGCCCCAGGCTTGTGAAGCTCTAATATCTCAAAACCTGCAGTCTAGCAGAATACCCCAACCCTTCAATCTCAATCCCTAGACCCCACTCCCTGAACCCGGATTTCCAAACCCTAACCTTGCGGCAGAACCCAGACCCCTGGGAGGATCTAAACATTCGATCCCCTATATAGACCCATTATAACCCCTATATGGGTGGTTGTCAAAATTATGGTCCTTTTTTGGCTACCCTAACTATTAGGTGCCGTATTAAAATAGGGATCCAGAAAGGGACCATAATTTTGACCAAGGCCCCTATAATCCCTATATAATTAGATCCCCTATATAGACCCATTCTAAACCCTATATAATCCCTATATACTTTCCCATCTGGTTCTAGGGGATCTAATTTTTAGATCCCTTTGGGGGTCTGGGAAGGGGGATCCCTGGTGCAGCTCAGGCTTCGGCTGGTGAAAGGGGTAACGACGAAGTCTATAAAGCCTAGAAGTGACCTTGGTAAACAAGGTTTAGGGTTTAGGAATAGGATTTAGGGTTCAGGGTTTAGGGTTTAGGATTTAGGATTTAGGGTTTAGGGTTTAGGGTTTAGGGCGGGGGGGGTGTTAGAGAATACTTGGAGGGTCAGGGGGGCCTTGTAAGTAGGTTAATAAGGGGGTAAGGGGGATACCTAAGGTTACTATGTGGGTTATAGGGTTTATTAACCTACTTAGTAAGTCCCCCTGAGGTTTAGGAATTAAGGCTTGGGTATAGAGCTTAAGGTTTAGGGTGTAGGGTTCAGGGTGTAGTCTTAGGGTTACAAAGAATTCTGGGTCCGGTCAGCTGGCGCCCCGCATAACAAGCATTATCAATATTTGGGGTGTATAGGTAACACTGACCTCTGCTTTTGGAAATACCCTCAGTCTGCAAATAGACTCTACGTGTACCCTGACATCGGAGCTATAGGATCCATAGTCGCGGGTAATTACTTAGGTTTAGTACAGCATGGTTGGAGGGGTGCCGCCTTGCGCACATCGAGCCCATGCAAGCAGCTCTGCTGATGGTTTAGGGTTTAGGGGTTAGGGTTTCGAAGCTCGTCCCACACAGGCAGAGCTCTTCACATCAAGAAAACTTCAGAACCCATAAAAACCCTGTAACCTTGAACCGGTAACGCCGTAACCTGCTTCAGCACCTGCCAATCTTCTTCTGTTAGTTGGGGGGTCTAGGGTTTAATATATACCCTATTATAACATAATGGTTTCCATTTTCTTTTCCACTATCCCAATATGACCCCTGTAACCCCTATATCTACTTCAGGGGGACTATACTACTAAGTCCCCGAAAAAGTGTAACCAGGAGGATGCAATGCATGACTTGTCGAACCACCACTAAAGAGGACTTAGGGTTTAGGGGGCAAATATGTTCGCATGTGCGACAGCAAGAAAAGTCCGAGGCACGAATCCCTTACCCTAATAACCCACCAACCCCCTCAAAAAACAGCCCCCACATATATGTAATTACATGCTATATTGGACTATTCAGAAGGTTGATGAAGGTCCAGGCCCAGCGTACTCCTCAAAGCAACCGACACAAACGCAAAAAACTAAAAGGGCTTCAACAAGTTTAGGATTTAGGCATTAGGGTTTTGGATTCAGGGTTCAGCGTTTAGGATTTAGGGTTTGAGGTTGAGGACTGCCCTTAAGCTACCTAAAAAAGGGCTCAACTGAATTGCTTTCCCAGGACGCTCTGATGAGGCTCACCTTAACAATTCTTGCAAGACGTGACGTAATCCTTACAAGCCTTCCGACCCTAAACCCTAAACCCTGAACCCTAAACCCCAAACCCTAAACTACTCTAAGCCCTGAATCCTAAACCCTGAGCCCTGAGCCCTGCTAGGTCCCAGGCTTTGCAGCTACCTGCGGCTCGCGCAGCCCAGACATAAAGGAGGTCACCTGGGTCTTAGGGTTTAGGGTTTAGGGTCCCAGGCGTCTTACAATTACTCAGGGTTGGGGGGGGTGGTGTTTTTTGAGCTTTAGAACGCTCATGGTTAAATTTTGGGTTTTAAGTGTAGGTTTTAGGGTTTCGGCTCTTCAGGGTACCCTACTTTAGTCAAGGGGACTTGGTCAATACGTGCATACTTAAGGAGGGATAATCTGGGTTGTTAAGTAGTGGCTTATAGGCCTTATACTGTATCTCCAATCCAGAGTAAGCCCCAAACCCTAAACCCTACGACCCTTAAAACCTTGAGATTTGGGGTCTGCTCCGAGTTTCTGGCTTCGGCTTTACGGTTTAGGAATTTTGTTTGAGGGTCGGGTTAAGGGTTTAGGGTTCAGGGTTAAGGCTTCAAGGTTAAGGGCATGCTCCGGTTGTAGGGCTTAGGACTCACGTGTGTTGAAGAGGTTCTGCATCATAGAATTCATTGCAGTTGCTACAGCTACCTGGCACACATATGCTAGGATTCGACAAGAAAGATCCTGCAGGAGAGAACTTGCTGTGAAGATGTAGGGGCCCAATAATTAAACCTCGGGGTTAATGGTCCGTCTTGAAGATCATTCCCAGGAATACCTCAGCGTAAGGCAACGCACTGCATCTTACGGTTTAGGGTTTAGGTTTGGACCAGGCTGGGCATGGTGTCAACTAAGATCTACGTTCTGCATGGTTCTGGCACCTGAAACCCTAGTATTTGGGTACTTCAGGATATTAAGTCACAAGTACCGCTTTCCGCCTACATGCTTCAGCTCATTGGCTTCGCCTTCCGTTGTTCGTCTGAAAACTTACATATACTGAGAAAGGGTTACGGGGCTTGCGCTCTGCAAATTCGAGTAGACTGAGGTTTAAATGGCGCAAGACTTCCTCCACCTACCACACGCGATGGATCCTCGTGCCCTCTATATGCACCCCTAAACCCTGCAAACCTCTAAACCTCCAAAAAACTCCAAACCGCCGAGGAGAGAAAACCTAAACCCTAAATCCCCAACCCCCCCAAAAAAAATGCAAGATAAACCTATAGAAATCCTAAACCCCCCCTGAACCCATCAACATAAGCTGCTGACCGGCAGTCCCAGCTCAGCTTCCTTCTCGGCCTGCGTTAGGAACGTTGAACGAACTTTTCGTGGGACACTACACCAGCGGTTCAGGTAGCCCACACTTTAGGGGGTAGTAGCGTTTAGGGTTTAGGGCTCGGGGTTTGGGGCCTAGGCTCAGGGTTTAGGGTTTAGAGATTAAGGTTAACTTTAGTAGTTGAGAGGGATCCGGGGGGCTAAATGAGGCAGGAGGTTTTTGTGGGCGCAGGGCCTGTATGGCTTTGGGAATTGGGGTTCAGCGTTTTAGGCTTCAGGGGCTTAAGAGTAGAAGCTGGCAGTCTGGGGTTGTGAGAGAGCCACATCCCCCTGGGGCAAAGGATCGCACCGCAGCTCGACACTCCAGAGCTTTGCTTTCAGGGGAAGCTAGTCTATTGCCTGCTACATAAATTGTCACTTGAAAATCTCATAGCTCCTCGGATGACACCCGAATAATAATGACTACAGCTTTTGCCAAGCTTGATATTCAGCCTGTGCGAAAGCCGAATATGCAGGACCCCTGCCATAAACCCTAAACCCTGGCACAATCTGGGTTGCTGTTAAGGAACTTAAATTAAGTTACCATAATGGGTATATACAGTAAATAATAGGGCTTCCCCAATATAGTAACTTAAACTAAGTTCCTTAACAGCTACCCAGCAATGTCCACCATCAGTATCAGGCTGCCTGAAGGGAGAACTCCTCGTTTAAGCACACGGCCCACCTCACAGGCTTAAAGCTGCTCTACGGGGTTTTGATTTTAGTGGGTAACCCCAAAAGTATGTAAAATAATGGCCTTTTGAGCTATTCTTCTGGGTTTTTCGGCTATTATTTTACCTACTTTTGGGGTCGGGGTAGGGTTTGAGGTTCAAGGTTTAGGAATATCATCACCCCTCTAGGGCTTAAGGAGCGAATAAGGACTCTACAGGGCTTAATGGGGCCGAACAGGTTTCTGAATCTGGGGGATACTCTTGGGGGGTAGTGTCCCTTAAAGTGGGTAGCCTAGCTCAGCACACCATCTTTACATTCCTCCCTTGTGATCCTGGTGACTTCCTCTTTGTTCCAGCAGGCTGCGACTGGCCAACCTGTACCCTAAGTGGGCATTTCATGGAGGGTAGATGGAGGGTCTTGGTAGTGAATTGGCTAAAGGATTGGCTGTTTTCAAGAA
The DNA here is from genome assembly GCA_905231905.1 of Symbiodinium pilosum. Classification (NCBI taxonomy): domain Eukaryota; class Dinophyceae; order Suessiales; family Symbiodiniaceae; genus Symbiodinium; species Symbiodinium pilosum. The sequence goes on along the minus strand of CAJNIZ010037113.1, from coordinate 23,631 downwards.
TACGCAGCTCGTGAAGCCCTTCTTGTTTCGAACCACTACCCTCCTCACAGAAACCTGCAGATTTTTTACATTCTGCACTGAGCCTCTCAAGTGCAGGGTCAGGCCAGTTTCCATTTTCTGTTCCACCTGATTGTCGATTACTGGGGCAGTTTCCCTACAATCCCTTCCTTGCAGTGACCTTGGGTTTGCTGCGAGGTTCGCCCATCAGCATTATAGTGCTCACTGTGATGTGCAAGGTACAGATATGGACCGCAGCTGCATCGCCATTACCACCTTCTCTCTCCCTGCAGGCTCGGAAAAACTCTTTAGGGTGTAGGGTTTAGGTATTGGGATTATACAGGGATATCTACAGAGATCTGTCGGGGTGACCGTGTAGGTGAGCAGACCAGGCCGGAAGGGCTTTGGGTGACTAGGGCAATTATGCTCGAAACCGGACCTGCCACCAGAACAGCGTAAGTGCTTCTAGAATTCATCATACTAGACATTGAACACAAAAACAGATCCCAAAAACTTAAACCAAACAACTCTCCAGCTTCATCTCTCAAAATAAAAGCCTAAGCACACTTGCCGGGTCCGAGGCCTCTTTGACTTGTCGTGGGGCATGAAAGGGTTGCTGATGTCGGCCTTGGGACCGATGGTAGCTCTTTCAAAGCAAATCATGCCCGGGCTTCAAAGATTAGGGTTCGGGGCTTAGGGCTTAGGATTTAGGATTGCGGGCTAGGGTTTGCTTTTAACGCTTACACTTTAGCCGTGTCTCCCTAAGCCCTTTGAAGGAGTTTTCTACATAAGTACGTTCGTCTACGTAGCTTGTTGGAAAGTCCTTCTACGAGCTACGCGGAGGGTTTTCAGAATGATGTTCCCTGATTGTGGTCCCTGTTATACTACGACCCGTAATATTTGAGATACCCCCAAAGAACAGACTGCAATTTTGACGACCTATAAGGATACTGCAGGAGGTTGAACCCACATCACCGCCTCGACATGAGGGCACAGGCTTCTCAGAATGATGCAGAAAACTTTGGGGTTTAGGGTCTAGGGTTTAGGGTTTAGGGTACAGAAAACTCCCAAAGAGCTTCAAGTAAGCTTAACCCTCAACACAATGTCCTCAACTCGGAGACCTCCCCCAAAGTGTAGAAAAGGAGCAAAGAACCTGCGATTCCACAAAAAAATAGGCTGATATTTCCCTGAACCCTAAACCCTAAATCCCTAAACTATCCTACATAATTTTGGGATTCCTTCAGCCTGGCCTCCCACATCTTTAACTTTGCTCCATGAGTCTGTAGGTTGATGAAGACCTCACTCCCATAGACTCAGGGTTTAAGATTTGAAGTTTAGGATTTAGGGTTTAGGATTTCGGGGTTAGGGTTGAGGCGCGTGCCCCCGTCAGCCTAAGAAGGATGTGGGGCTTAGATTTTGAAGCTTAGGCCCTAAACTACAAACCCCCTATACAAGGTCTTCCATAAAAAGGAAGGCAAATAGGGACCCCTCCTTGTTCTAGGAACCCCTCAAGAAGGGATCGCGAAGTTTTGAAAGCCTAAACCAAAAAAAGCCTCAGGTACCCCAAATTACTCCCAGTAAGAGATCCGCTAATTTTGTAAGTGCCCTTTTTTAACCTCTGAGGACCACTCCGCATGCAGAAGGACCTCGACCAAGAACTGGCTCTGCGATTCCGAGACTTCGCCCCTGAAAGCCAGGATTTAGTGAGGGTTGGGATTTAGGGTTTAGGGCAGGGTTCAGTGATGGTTCCTCAATGGTTGATAAGAGGGGGTGAGGGGGGGTAGGGCTTAGTTCAGGGTGGAGGGGTTTGGATGGAGGATTGAGGGTTCCTCTAATAAAGGGCTGTAGAAGGGGTGGGATGGGATTGAGAGTCTAGGATTCAGGGTTCAGGGTGTTAGCGTGCAGAACTTAAGGTATTCGACACTTCATGGCCTCAGGTGTGCCCATTGCGTTTAGGCTTCACTGTAGTTGGGGAGCACTTCTACAGGAGTCCTGGCTTCTCCCGTATCATTCCACTTCCATCCCTGTACACTGTATACTCTCCATGTTATGGTTCCAGGAGCTATCTGCTTCCCTACATACCCCATCCAATGGCTTATCTACTCTTAATGCTAGATCCTCTAGCCTACACCATCCGTCCTTTGACATAACACAACGACGCGAATCATTGATCCTTTGCGCACACTTCGCAGTATGAGGGGACTGACCTGGTCACATTGACTATGCTCAGTTAGGTGGACCCCCGACCCCGTAATAGTGACTATAAGGGATAATAGGGATCATATTAGGGTCCTCTTGTATTCTTATTATACCACTATTACAGGGTGGGGGGTCCTCCTAAGTGAGACCTAGAAGAAGAATTCAGGTCGGCACAGCGTGAACTCCTTCAAGAGGCCAACCTGGGAGCCGGGATACTGAAGAGGGTGTATAGTCCCCCTTTAGTAGATAAAATATGGTTTTGGGTATATTATGATAAGATTCCCATATACCCCATATTCTCTCTACTTAAGGGGGACTATAGGTTTAGGAGAGAATTGGAGAGGCCTTTGTCACTTGACAGGTGCCACATTACTAGAGTCCAGACTGGAACCTTGCCAACAACAAGGGAATTGGATTTAAAATAAACCATGCCTTTTAGCTTGCGAAGGCACACGACAAACTTTCCCAACCAACACAATTAGCAAGTGACTCTCGCAAGTTCTGCTAAGTTCAGGTTGGCCCTGTCAACAAGAATGACGCTGGCAATCTGACAGAAACAACCCTAAACCCTATATACGCCCCATATAGCCCCCATGTAACCCCGTATATAACCCTATATATCCCCTATACGACCCCTGTATGACCCCTACAAACAACGCCAAACTGAGGCAGCTTCGTGCTCCCCATGGTGCTTCATGTCTGTGGCCAGGATGCCTAGACAAGATGCCAAGGCAAAGGAGAGAAGAGTCAAGCAAGGGTCGCGGAAACCAGGGGTACCTTTAGGAACCCCTAAAGGGGATGTGGGGATGCGTAGGGAAATGGGCTTACGGGATTGGTACCAGGGGTACCAGGGTTTAGGAGTGAAAGGTGAGGCTGTGGGGTTTAGGGTTAAGCTTCCGGACTGTCTTCTGGTCGTCATGGCCTAGCAAGGCAGCACGTCCAAAGCATGTGTGAGCAATTGATAGCCTTCAAACCCTCACACGCAAGAGGGATTCGCAGCATAAGGATCCAAAAAGCACACACCGTAAACCAGCCCGCATCTTTGTAAACTCCTAACGCAGTCCACACGGACCCCAAACCCTAAATCCTTGAATCACAAAAGTAGCGGATGCCTGCGACCATCCTCTTCCGAACCAGATTGTAAACCTCTGGGCCAAGGTCCTGCAGGGATGTTCAGCCGGCTTTGTGGGTTCCACGGTTTAGGGTTCAGTTAGGGCTTAGGGTCTTGGGGTTTTTAGGTTTTTGGTTTAGGGATCTAAGCTCGGGAGATTGTGAATCTGCCTGGTGGCCCCAATCCCTTTAAAGGAGTTTAAGGCCTGAATGCTTGGGGTTCGGGTGTAGGGGCTGCAACTGAGTACGTGCTGAAGGCAAAGATGCGGAGGTTTCTAAAGAAGGGGAGATCCAACATCGCTCCGTTTTGGGAGGTCTCAAAGGTGTAGGGGCCACTGAGCCGTACTAACCAGAAAGGCCCGGAAGGTCGTTCAATGTACAGCCCAAGCTGCCAAGATGCCTGGTGAGGATGTTAAGAAACACAGTGGGCCCAACACAGGGAGTAGGGTTTAGGGTTTAGGGACAGTGAGCCCAACCCAGGGACGAAGTGCACGTTGCTCTCCTTCCTTGAACAGGGTAGGTACTAGGAGTCCGACACCCCCTTCCTATAGAAATTGTTGAACATGCCCTGCACTAGAATCATCAGTCCGGCCTTTGACAATGACTTTGAAAAGCCTTCAAGGCTGAGTACAGAAGACCAGAACAAGACCCGCATGCGAACGCAAGCATACACATACACTGCCCTTCCAGGAAAGCAGGGAACTCATACTAAGAGCCTACTATGCCCGAGTTCCAATCCTGGAAGATGTTGCAGTCAACGCCATTGAGAGCTGTCTCAAAGGCCCTGCGCGCTTCAGTTCGTGGAGCTGAAAATGTGTGGTGCTAAATGGGGGTTTCCCAAAATTAGGGGTACCTTTTTTGGGGGTCCCAGTAATAAGGATTATAGTATTTTGCGGTCTATATTGGGGCCCCCTTATCTTGAGAAACTACCAAATGCCCTAGGAATGTGTAGGGATTACGGAAAGACTACAAGGGCCCCTTTCAAGCATTCTGCAGGATTAGTTTGCAAAACTCTCACTTAGAGATTATGGGATTGGGGATGGGGGTGGAGGTACCGGAGCTCGGGACTTTGGGTAGCTTTGGAGTGAAGGGGCTGGCTAGTTTCAGGGGGGCGTGGATCATATACCCCTTGTAGAGCCCACCAGCCCGCCGATGGCCCCCATTTACCCCCTGTACAGCCCTGTATGGTAGTTTCCTAAAATGAGGGTACCCCAATATAGACCCCAATATATTATAGTCCTTATTATAGGGACGCCCCAAAAAAGGAACCTCTGATTTTGGGAAACCCTAATCCCTTTAATCCCCCATATAACCCCCTATGTAATCCCAGTTTCCTTGTCATTTTCCATTTTCTTTTCCATTTGATTCCCCATTATAGTAGGTACCTCTAGTTTTAGGAAACCCGCATATCGCTTCTATAGCGCGCAGATTCAGAAGGAGGAGGCAGAGAAACAGTGAACCTGCAAGCTAGATCAGAGCTTTTGCCTGTACTACTGCCCAGTATGTTTAGGGTTTAGGGTGTAGGGTTTAGGGGTATGTAGTCATCAAGATGAATGTCAGTGACGTTGGCTGCTTCCCTGGCTCATGGAGCACCCTACATCCTAAACTCTAATTGGCCTCATGGACATCCTCACCGGGATGTTCTATGGTCTCTTCTGTTGGTGCTAGTCTTCATTTCCTCATCGTCCGACGATGAAACGCTTGACAGTACTGCAGCTACTGTCACACTACCTGAACCCCAAAACCCTTTGCGCTCTTGTATACTAGACAATATAATAGAGTATGTTGTAGTATATTACGGCAGGTATGTTATAATATCTTGCACTGCTTACTACAATCTACTATAGTGACTATAATATACATTATACAGCATACTATAGTAAGCGCTTAACCCTAAACCCTAATTGAATCAAAGGCACAAATTGTACACTGCTGCGCCTGGCACAATGATGATTCTCCAGGGGCGAGGAGTCGTTGTAGCGAAGCCTTACCGCGGGTCGGAATCACTCTTCCCATGTTCTGGGCTCTACAAGTTTAGGCTGCATATGAGGACCTCAAGTCGACGTAGCCCTAAACCCTTAATCCAAGATCCTGCCATGAGGTGGAATGCATATGCTAGCAAGGATCCATGACCATCAGGGCGTCCAGTACTTATACCTGGGGCTCCCTCCATGTTTCAAGATAGCTTAACCGACCTGGCTCCATATTGCGGTGGGGGGGCACTGCGGCTGTTGGAGTGGTTTTTTTAGGATTAAGGGGTTCGTTGTATACTTGCCAAAGCTGGGGAGAGAACGCAAGCTCACTCCGCGTCATGATCTCGAAGGCATTGTTATACCTCAGCAAGTCAGGCCAGATTTTACGGTCAATGGAAGCCCTAAACCCTTACAAAAAGGTCCACACCCTAATTCAGGGCAGCACAGGGCTCACCGGCAAAACAACCCAGGCCCCAGGGAGGGTCCCCTAAGAGTAGCTCTCACAGTTGGTTCCCGAATTCTCCAGGACCGCCCAACACCCATTTCCAAAAAGACTCGAGAGAAAGACTTCCCCTGCACACATAACCCTAAACCCTAAACCCTAAACCCTGAACCCTAAACCCTAGCCACAAAGACCCTAGAAGCTCCTACTTATCTCGAGGTGAAGCCCACAGATAGCGCCTGCAGCAGACTTCTACCTGTGCGTGAGATGCCTGTGCATTCCCAGGTCCACCCCATCCTGGGTTGCTGTTAAGGAACTTAAACTAAGTTACCATAATGGGTATGTATAGTAAGTAATAGGGTTTCTCAATATGGTAACTTAATTTAAGTTCCTTAACAGCAACCCAGCATCCAAGACTTCAGAGTATCAAATCGATGAGATGGACATGAGATCATCAAAGCCACGGTTCAAGGACAAACAGAAAGACTGGTAAGAAGCGACCATTCCAGAAGGAGCTGCTGTTGAAGCAAGCAGCCATCAAGGTCCTACTTGTTCGCGGTAGTCCTTCCGCAAACCTTTCTCCCGAAACCCTACACGTTCTGCCCAAGACTTCCACAACGCTTAGGCTCTTTTGACGAACCCGCACCCGGAAAGCCTTCCAAATCCTTAGCCCCTAAACCCCGTTCCTGCATAAACTCTGCCAGAGCGTACCCGCGATGGTCAAGGTCATGACAGAGTGCTCCAATCTCAGTGCCATGTCGGGCCATGTCTTGCTTTGGAAACCGTGAGAAGGAAAGTTAGGATTTATGTGAAACAGAAGGCTTGCGGTAACCCTAAAAGGGACGCCGTACACGGCCCCTGAAGGAACATGTCATATATTACGTTCCGACTAGCGGCCTACATCATCCCCATGTAATCTAAATGCCCCTAAAGTTCCTAAAGGAACTTTAGCATCGGAAACTCGCGTATGGAGAACATGTTTGGAACCTACGCAGACTTCAAAGCTGAAGTGCCAGAAACGACAGCAATGGGGCAGGATTTAGGATGACATTTAAGCAAAATGTCGCTCCGTAAGAGAAATGCCCGCCTCGAAAATCATAGGACGTAAACAATCATATAAGCAAAGACATGCGTGGGAAAGCTTGACGATACGTGGCCTTCTGAAACTCAGGCCGCCCCGGGGGAGCAGATATATGGGAGTTTCCCAAAATTAGGGGTACCTTTTTTGGGGGTCCCCATAATAAGGACTATAATATTTGGGGGTCTATATTGGGGTCCCCTTATTTAGGGAAACTACCATATGAGGGTTTAAGGGGACTGAGGGCTCTCATTAATGATTGCAATTTCGAAGGGTAACATCTTCAGGACCAGCCATGCTACTCGACAGCACCTTGCTTCAATTTGTCAACTCAGCTCGCTGCCACCAGCGCAAACAGCTCGGGATACGACAACAAGGCTGATAGATTGGCTGCCTGGCTAGATGGTGGTTTCCCAAAATTAGGGGTACCTTTTTGGGGGTCCCAATAATAAGGATTATAGTATTTGGGGGTCTATATTGGGGTCCCCTCATTTTGGGAAACTACCAGATGGCACTGAGGGCTGTGACAGTCGATGGTGGGCTTGCATGAAACTCGTACATCTTCACATCAAGGTGACCGGGGCTGCACCACGACATATCATAGGGTTCTCAGGGAAGAAGGGAATGTACTACATAGGGATCATATTTCCTTGTTCCGTACTAACCACCAGTAAGTACCAGAGTGAAAGGAAGAAGCCTAGCCTGACACTCAGCCTGACAGGGACCATAGGGAGGTCCCAGCTTTATGAATCATGTCTAACCACGCCCCAAACGAAACCCTCCCATAAATCCTGAGCCCTCTGCGAGGTCTTCCGTACAGGAGACAACTGATGGTATCTGATGCCGATGCCTTCGCCATCTTGGAGGCATAGTGGGTGGTGGACATGGCATGATGGAAGTTGTGGAACCTCAGCTCCGTGGGCTCTTCTCGAAGTTATGAGAGCTTGAAAACTATGACGCACAGAGATGCAGTGAAAAAGTGGGCGCAGCATGTTCCAGTTTGAACTCTGGAAAATGCCCTGAACCCTTAACCCTACACCATCATGAAAGAACGGACAGAAGCTGTTTGACCCAGCCGTACCACAGCTGATCAGCAAGCCCCATTTCGGCACAAGTGGAAGACTACTACGCATGTAAAGACGTAAAGGAAGATGCTGCGACTCATAAAAGGATGATGGAGTCGTTGGAGACTTTGATGACACCCAGCTCTTGCAACTCTTTGCAAACATAGCCAGTGATGACGTTGTCCATGACACGGTTGTAATCATAGGCGGTCTTGGATCCCGCCATGGCTGCTAGTGCTGCCCCCGTGAGCAGGCCACCCACCACAGGGTTTCCACCAGTCGCTGTAGTAAGAAACACTCCCGTAAGCACACCTGTAAGGCACGAGCATCCCAAAGCGGCAGCAACCTTACTGGCCTGGATGGTCTTCTTCTGTGACGCCTTTGCCACAATGAGATTGTAGGACTTGTCATCTCGGCGCGCGAAGAGCACGAAGAACTTGGTAAGGCTGGTGTGCGGACTGTCTTCTGGATTGACAAGGATCATGCAAGATCCCTGTCCCATCAGACTCACACTTCCTAGCATCTCTGCCAGTTGTTCCTCGCCGCGCCTCTCATACTTCTGTCGAAGATCGCCAAGCTCATCTGAAGTGACACCATTGAATTGTTCGTAAAGCATCTGAAAAGATTCTGCCGCCATGTTGAAGAGTGCTTGCGTCTGGTTCGTGTGCTCCAGGAACCTGTCAATCTCTGCAGGGCTAAATCCAAGCGGTCGATGAAGCAGAGCCATTGTTTGCTGCCCCTTGCTACCTAATGCGAACTGTGCTGTGCCAAAAAACCGTTAGTGGCATGCAAAGCACAATCCGAAGTTGCTGATAATGGCTTCTCGTAGAGGGGTGCACGCAGTAGTTGCGGTAGTTTTTGTGTGAGTTGGAAGTGACACCAGTGCATCCGAGCAATTGTCCCTCCGAAAAATCCTCAGCCCCATAACATGTTCAAAAAAAACGACTGTGGTATGGCCTAATACTGGGGAACCTTCAGTATGATGGGGGTGCAGGTTTTTAACTGTGGAAAGGGGATTATGCGCAGAGGGGACACGATTCGGGCAGCCGCAGCTGGCCCAATTTTGGCGACTTCAAGCATGTGGTTGAGACTATACAGAAACTGCGCATGACTCTGCAGCACGATGGTGACTTCTACAAGGACTCTGCTTGAAACTCCTTAGTGCTCTAGACGTATTGACGTCGGGGATCATTCCTCACATGCGTACCAGGCAATTGCATAAAGACTGAAAACCAGAAACTGGGTGGCTGGCGGGACGGCTCTGTAGTTGCCTTTGACAGCCTGCAATACGTCCATGAGAAGATGCGCAGCCCTAAAGAATCTCGTTTAGGGTATGGGATGGTAAGGGGATCACGGTAATCATGGGGTCTGCTAAGTGGTCTACAGAGGACTCCCAAGACAATGCCTACAAGGACTGCTGTCCACATAAAGGGACCATATAATGATGGCAAAGATAATGGAAGCTACTATTTAGGATTTGGGGTTTAGGACAAATGTTGTTTGCTTGCAGGGGCAGCTAATGCAATCTCTAGGCGGCACGCGGCGCAAACCCTGAATCCTTTGTCTTTGAAAACCATGACTTGGATACTGCCCCCACCCAGTAACAGTTGGATAACGGTTGCAATCTGAATATGTAAGGCTCATAGTACTCTTTGGAGGGTCAGGGGGGCTTAGTAAGTCCTGAAAAATGTACATGAAGTTTCCAAGTCCCCCTGACCCCCAAAGTAGCCCAATTACAGACTACTGGGTGGGGGCAATACAAATGGGCCAACCTATACCCTAAACCGTAAGCCCCAAAGCCATCTCTCTTCCCAGCTTTGATTTCATTGTCCATCGTATTTTCCATGTGATTCTGCGTTCTTGGCGTAATAAGAACCCTCTTAACGGCAAACACCGAGCCCAAAAACTAGATCCTAAATAAAGGCTTATCTATAATCCCTATATATCATCCCAATGCAATCCCCGTGTAATCCTTACGTGCCCAAACCATCACTTCCTTTCAGAGCTACTACCAGAGGGACTCCTGTCTTTAAACATGAAACTCAGCAGCAGTTGGGTTCTGCTGGCCTAGGGGTTTAGGGTTCAGGGTTCAGGGTTTAGGGTTTAGGGTTTAGGGTTTCAGGGTTTTAGGTTTTAGGGTTTAGGGCTACAAACATGGTTCTCATCTACCCAGCGCGCCCAAAAGGTGGACTGCTATTTTGATAAAGACCTTGCCTTCCCCATGCCTCCCTCAGACCATGTTCCTTTCTCAACCTGTAGAGGAATCTTCTGGCTAGGTTAAATAGTTCCATCGCAAGGGAGCTGGAACTTTTTTGGAACCACCATCTAGATTGAAGTTGGGTGTACCCTCATCTACTCCAAAATGTCCTAAATTCAAATTCTATACCCTAATGCCTTCAGCAGACTCTAGACCCGCAACGCTAGGCCCAACACTGAGCCCTCTGTTTTCCGGAAATCCGTACATGACAAGATTTAGGAGCACCTGGAAGAAGCGCATCAGCACACCTGACGCACGCCGGAGGTGTGGGGATTACCAATATCTTTGTTAAGGGTCTCTTTGAAGGTGTTACGGGGGATGTATGGCGTTTAGGCTGTAGTGTTCAGCGGCTTAAATGCGAATGGGGAATCAAGTGTAAAGAATGCGGAAAATGATACGGAACTGGGAACGTATGGAGATTTACAGGGGTTGGGGGGTAGGGGCCTAAGTGCTTACAAGCATCGTGTTGAGCTCGTTTTGGGGTACCATATGCGATAATGATAAAGGGCACCTGTGAACAGAGCGCTGCTGATTGCTCAGTCTTTTACAGTAGGCTTTTCGGTGTAGGACTTGGGGATAGGGGTTTACGTAGGGTTTAAGTGCTTGTAGGGTTTAGGATGTAGGGGTTCAGGAGCTGGAGTTAGCTTGTCAACCTTTGGTACCTACCCGCCCACCTGTACATCATCCATGACCAGCCAAAATCATTATGCAAGGGTCGGGGAATGCCCAGGATGCAAATGAGGGGCTTCCTTATAGGTTCCCTAAACCCGAAACCCTTAGAGGGTTTAGGGTTAAACCCTTCCTTGTCTGCCGTCCTGACAAGAAGGACTGTGCAGGAAGCGGTATCTTGGCAGACCCGACTGTAGGCCATGAAGGCACGGTAAAAGGCTTCAATCCCCAAATGAGCCGCAACCAACATTTCTTACATAATCTAATGGACACGGGCTCCTCATTCGGGTCTATATTGAACTACAAGAGGGACCGCGATGTCCACCGGTAAGCGTCCCTTTTTAAGGCTAGTATTGACAGTAGCTCAAACGGTTCTACTACAGCCTTCATTCGGCCATACAGGGGGTTCCAAAACTCAAGGGTCACTGTTGGGGTCCGCATGACAGGAAGATAATCTTTGGAGCTCTGTATTGGGGTCCCCCCTATGCATGGAAACTGCCATATTGGATAATATCGACTAGACTCCGCAGAGATTTCCATCAACCAGGCACCGTCATCGACGCTGAGGTGATCGAGAATGCCCAGCCTCAAAGAAGCAATCACTCGGTAATGTCAAGTTGCAGGTCTCCGTTGAAAGGTCAAGAATCCTGAGCCCTACGCCCCGTTAGAGGAGACCCCAATTTTCTAGCCTGATTGGGATCCCCACCGTGCTCTCCAGTAAAGAACATCAAGGGCTCTTGTATGCTGCCATGGTAAAGGTGATCCCTCAGAACTCATCTTGAGATTTGGCTCCCTTGAAAGGCGGAGGAAAGCTCAGAGGCCTGCAATGAAAAGAGCCAGGGACAGTGGGAGACTGGCAAATCCTGCTCTGAACCCAAACCCCACCCAGTACCCTTAGACTGTGGTTATAGGGTCCCTAATAGCTGCTACATAAGCCTGAATAGTAGGTACCTGGAGGGTCTGGGAAGGTAGCAGCTCCGATACCCCTCCTCGCTCCCAAGTTTAGGATAGGGTTCCCGTGTGGGCCATAATCTGGACTACTCAAGGGGGGATATATAGGGGATTATATAGGACACTGCTAGAGGGGGTATTAATAGGAGTTTAGACTGTGGGTCATGTTGGTGTAGCATTTTACAGCACATGCCAACACCAAAACATAACTAGACCCAACGGCAACAGTGTGCTCTGCTGGTTTGGCGAAGCCTCCAAAACACATGCTGAAATAGGGTGTAGGCGAAGCCTCCAAAACATATGCTGAAATAGGGTGTAAGGTTTAGGGCTTAGGGTTTAGCATAGTGACTGTTACCATCTGAATTGAAAACAATTACGTGTACGAATCAGGAAACAGGACCACCTCTGTCAGAAGCAATTTCTGAGACATCTGCACTTGTAGGTGCACTTGAACCACTTGCAAAAGCTGTCTTTTCCAAGAAGGTCGCGCACGCATCTCCTTCCGATCGTAATGCCGCTCGTGCTTGAAAAAATAAGTGCCACCGTTTGCCTTGGATTGGCAATTGGTTCTGCCCCCCTACGCCCTGAACCCTAAAACCTGCACCCTAAAAAGGATGATAATTCTTTTTTCATTGAAATTATTACTTGCTACGAGTAACTCCCCTTGAACCCTCCAAGCATTCAATCAGCAGGAGCCCGGCTGTCGTATGGAAGTGACCAGTAGCACGAACTGGTCGTGCGAAGTCAGGACCTTAGGAGTTTTGGGAGCTTGGGGACTTGGTGCATTTAGGGTTTTAGGGCTTAGGGTTGTAGGGTTTAGGTTTAGGGTGTAGGGTTTTAGGGCTTAGGGTTTTAGGGTTTAGTAGGTTCTTAATGGGGATAGCTGGGGTTACAGTATGATGTTGCTTATAGGGGCCATGAGTGGACTTACAATGCCCCCCCCTGACCCTCTGAGTAGGGGTTTAGACTTTGCGGTCCAAGGGTTCTACAGCTCGGGGTGTGTTCTATGCTTTTTTGACTTATTCAGGGGCTCACAAAATTTGGAGTCCAGGCAGCTTAGGCTTTCAATTCTTGTTTTCGGAGTAACCCTAAGGGCCCAAATACCATTCATATTGTAATATTTGGGGTCCTTGGACTCTTAGGGTAAAGGGGTTTAAGGATCTTCGGGGCTCCAGGGGTGTAGGATTTGAGCCCGTGAGGATGGGCTCTAGAGCCCTAAGCGGGGGGGGGGGTAACTGTAATTATCCTAGCTATAGAGTCTCCCTGAAGTAGACAGAATATGGGGGTGTATGGGGATCTTATTATGGGCCCGAAGCCATATTCTATCTACTTAAGGGGGACTATACACTTCGAACTCTCCACGACGACTTGCCCAGAGGGAAGGCCACGGACAGGACTCATGGGGCGTGTGGGGGTCTCATTGTTTCGGGGTGAGCGGTAAAGATCTACATCCTACAGAAACTTACACCCTAAACCCTAACCTCAATGTATTGGCTCCAAGCTCCATGTGAATGGTCAGGTGCATTTGTGAAATACAATAACACACTCAAATGAAACAGATATTTTCATCAAAATGACTCAAATGAAGCAGATATTTCTACCAAAGACCAAATGTGACTGCCAGGTGAATTCTGAACAGTATCCCTAAGAACTGGACACCACCTGGAAAATCTCAGGCCCCTGCCATACACATAAATATGAAAGGAGGGAAGGAAGGTACGCACATCTCTGAATTATAAACCCCACAGTATATCCGACCCCTTCAATCAAGGCCCAAGCTACACAACTGCTCTGCAACTTAGGCATCAGCCCAATAGTCAATCTCCCACTGCGACACGTCCACATGCTCCTCCGCCACCAAATCCCTGGCGACGCAGCTAAATTGCAGGTTCAGACTACCTGAAAGTAGGTAGCTTGGGGATACAAGTAGCCCGAGGTAGGTATTATTTGTAGACTAGATGGGTAGGTTTGGGGGTTAGAGTTTAGGGACATTACCCTGTAACAATGGAGACTCACATGAAAAAGCAAATGGAAGATGAAATGGAAACTGGGAGTTTATGCGGATGTATAGGATCCAAGTAGACCAAAGTAGCTATCATGTGTAGACTTTGGGCTCAACAAGGCATTGTTTGTAGACTTAGATCTCCAGGGAATAGCTTAGAGCGTAGAGGCAACTACACTGCACTGGATAGGCCTGGACGATAATGAAACCCCAAACCTCGGGCTATGTCTGATTCAGACCGCAACACCCTTGACATGAGCGCATATGGTCCCAATATATACGCTATTATAATATAGTAGTTTCCATTTTCTTTGCCATTATCCCTATATAACCCCCATTGCGTTCCAGTTGTGAATGTGTCTACCCGCCCTCGGCCATCAACGGGAGCGGGTCTAGGATGAAACAGCTACACAGATGACACGGCGGCGAAACCTGCTGCGAAACTGATTTGGGGGTTTCCCAACATTAGGGGTACCCTTTTGGGGTTCCCTATAATAAGGATTATGATATTTTGGGGTCTATATTGGGGTCCCCTTATTTTGGGAAACTACCATTTAAAGTTAGGGTGCAAGGTGGCCGCCCTGAACTCCCACAAACAAGGATTTCTGTAAAAAGTGGCCCAGGTGTTAGTACACAGCCCCATGCTTTAGAAGCCTTTTGACAATCCGCAACAACCTGTTCAATCTGCAAAAGCTTTACTTCTTTATGAAAAACCTGCCAAATCCCAATGTGGCTGAGTCGTCCGGCTTGCAGCATGTCGTCTTGACCTCTTGCGCCTCGGCAGACTAATCAGGCAATGTGCTCAAAGCAGGGCCAATCCTAAACCACCGCCTTACATGTGTCTTGTGATGCCGGATCCCTACAATACGTGCCCTGCAGACCCTAAACCCTAAACCCGTGATTTCAGAACCTGAGATTCATCTTAGGGGTTCAGGGTTTAGGGTGTAGATTTCTCAAACACAAGGCTCACAGAGCAGACTCAAAAAAACTGTGAGCTGCATCACTAAATACCAGGCCTCCGCACTTCTGAACAAGATTTGGAAGGTTTCCCAAAATTAGGGGTACCTTTTTGGGAGTCCCTATAGTAAGGACTTTAATATATTTGGGGCTATACTGGGGTCCCCCTATTTTAGGAAACTACCATTTGGCTTTCAGGATCTGAGGTCTAGGTTGTAGTGGTAAGGCTGGGTTGTAAGGACCCTTGGCGGAGGGGTAGTATTCTGAAGGGGTCCTTATAGGCTTTATGAAGTCTACGGAGATGCCGGTTACTGATGTGGGGGGCAAGTGTCACAATACTACGTATTGTAATATTTTGGTGTCTATATTAAACCCTAAACCCTAAACCCCCCCTTTTTAGGGAAAGTACCATCTTCATCAACCCAAGCCATCAAAGCAGGAGTTTCGGGTAAATGGTCATCAGGTTTTTGCTTAGGGTTTGGCTAAACCCTAAACCCTAAACCCAAAACCCTAAACCCAGAACCCTAAACCCTAAACCCTAAACCACAAACCCAAAAGCCTAAACCCTACGTAAACCCTAAACCCTAAACCCAAAACCCTAAACCCAAAAAGGAGGCTGTACCAAACCCAGAGCCACCAACCCTGAGCCCTACACTACCCTCTGTCTAGGGATCCAAACGGCCCAAAATAGGTAGGGTTTAGGGTTTAGGGGTTTGTAGACGCTAGGAACCAATGTAGGTATCATTTGTAGAGATGGATTCCCTTGTAGAATCCAAGCATTCAACGGGTGGACGCATCTCACCAGGAAACCTGGTAATCAGTCTCTTCGCAGACAACTGCTTCCACACTTGGCCGGCCTAGAGATTAGGGCTTAGGCCCAAGGTGAAATATATGGATCCCTAATCTTTTATGGGTTATACCGCTATAACCTTACTATTTGGAAAGTGACTACCACTAAAGTGTAGGTAATTAGGTTCATAGGACAGCTCGGGACAAGTGGCCAGTTGCATCATGCCCTTGGACGAGGCAAAATCCAGCGCCTCAGACACTTGGAGAGTTTCTAGGGTTTAAGGTTAAGGGTTTAGGGGTTTAGGGGTTTAGGGCTTAGGGGTTTAGGGGTTTAGGGGTTTAGGGGTTTAGAATGTAGGGGT
>CAJNIZ010037102.1:46915-57686 GCA_905231905.1 Symbiodinium pilosum | reverse complement strand
TTTAGGTCTCAAAAATGAAAGTAGTTACTTTAAAATAGTTATCATTTGCTTAATTATTCTTCATGAGATACTAATACTAATACTAATACTATCACCATTCCTAGGCACCCCTCAAACAATTCTTGATTCAGGGCGCTAAAATTGTTTGGGGGGGGGGGGGCCCGTACACACTAAAGCGGGTGCCACATTACTCCTTAATTTCACCAAAAACTCCGCCACCCCAGACTAGGGGATGAGCAAGTGAAATTCACGGAGGGCAAGCCCGTTCCGCAGGTAAAAGCATCAAAATATCTTGGACCGCTAATATCAGGGAGAAGCCTACCCCGACGGCAACACTGTACAGATTCTCGTTGGCTACTACGGTCAACAAGCCCCTCAACATGTTTGGTGCAGATCCCTCTCTAGAAGGATCAAGGTGCACATCTACTTAGCGAACATACTCAGTTCCCTCAGTCATGGCTTACCCTGGCTCACCTGTGAGAACAAACATTATAAGAAAGTGGACTCGTGGTTCTTCCAGCATCTAGGGCGCGTCCTTGGTATTAAGGCATCCTACTATTCCGACATTTTTAACAAGGCAGCATGGCAGCAAGCCGGCCGACCTGTAATCCCGTCACAGTTGATCCTATCGTAACAATCTAGGCTACTGCTCACCTCTCTCCAGGCACCCACCTCCGAGCCAATTCACACGTAGCCCTTGGCCCAGCCCTGAAAGATGGAGTTTCCCTACACAAACATTATAAAACGGGACCACATCCACCTCACTGGATTCACTTTGTAGGTAGTAAGGCTGTAGAGTACTAGTTTCACATTATATGTGAAGACTGTGACAGGCGAAGAGACTTAGCTGGTTTAGAAATCTACGCAGACAAAAACCTCGGTTTCCCTGCGCTGCTGCTTGCCGCACCTACACGCAAACTTTTTAAGTTTTGCTTTTCCAAAGTAGCGTCGGAAGCTCCTGGCTGTCGTAAAAAAACGGCGTGTAGGTAGGTTGTTTTGGGGTGGTATGGGCGATATGACAGCAGGTAGCCGCAGATGCGACAAGTGAGGTTTCAAGCGTGAGGGTGCTGGCTTGAGGGAGTTACCAAGAAGTTTAGGGTTTAGGGATCTAGGGTTCAGGGACTCAGGGATTGACGGATTTAGTGTTTGAGGCTTAGGCATTTGAGGTTTCGGTTTAGGGTTTGAGTTCATAGGTTGTCACCCAGACATCCACCAAGCACGTACAACCTCAAGCTGAACTTAGGTGGTATAAGCAAGTATTGCAGATTGCAATGGGAGTTCGGAGAACTCTCCCTAGGACCAAACCCCAGACCCTTAGTAAGCCCTTAATTGAGAGTTTAGGGTTTAGGGTTCAGGACGTTGAGATGGAGCTGCTAAGTCCAACATCTTCAGGCACAAAACTCCAAAGCCTTACCCTAAGGGTCCAAGTATCCAAATAATAGTGCTCTTGGGTTCCAATTACTACCTTTGATTATTGAGGAGTTGGACCCTTATGAGGGTCTAAGCCTAAGCCTGCGAGCTTAATTAGGCAATTGATAGCGACCTCACCCGACCTTACCCTAGATAGTCGTTTATATAGGGAGGAGTACCAAAATTGCTTTAAATTGGGGATTGACATTCTTCTAAATTACCCTGGCTTAAAAGAGGTTCTCACGCTCCGCGTTGAGTCCAGCATTGATGACATGAGCGAGGCCGACAGAAATTGCGAAGGGTTTGTGGTTTAGGGTTTGGGGTTTGGGGGCTTAGGGTTTAGGTTTTTTGGGGCGTGGGGTTTAGTTTTTTGGGGCGTCGTGTTTAGGGTTTAGGGTTTGAGGTTCGCAGCTTAAGGTTTAGGGTTTGGGATTTCGGGCTTAGGGTTTAGGGTGTCTATCCCCAAGGGCCCATGTAGCTATGCAGCATATACTTGGACCCGAAAGTACTTACATTTGGGCCCGAAGTTTCTACTAGGTTTTGGGTTCAGGGCTGTTTAGATTTTAGGGTGTTTAGGGTTTTGGGTTTTGGGTTCAGGGCTTATGGTTTATTGTTTAGGGCGTTTAGGGTTTATGGTTACCCGAAGCCCCACGTGCCAAGCGTACTTTTTTCTCTCCATACAGTTCTTCCCGCACATGGAGCTCATGGCGACCGCAAAAATTCGCTAAACCTTGTAACCTAAGCACCTATAGCCTATAGTTCTCCTTAAGTAGATAGAATATGGATTTGCCCAATATCATGATACGATCCCCGTAAACCCCATATTCAACTTGGACTCAACCCTAAACCCTATACCTTAAACCTTACACCCTAAACCCTAGGTCCCCAACTCTAAGCATTAAACCCTAAACCCTCAACCCCATACTTAAGAGGGACCAGAAGCCTTCGATGTGCATTCGGGTTTTTTTCAGCAGATAAGGAGGCCAACAGTTCAAGGTTTGGGGTTTAGGGTTTAGGGATTGGGGTTTTAGGGTTTTGGGATTAGGAAGTCAGGGTTTGGGGTTCAGGGTTTAGGAATTTAGGGTTTAGGGTTTAGGGTAACAGCTGAGGGATGTGGAGGGGCAGCTCTGGGCTCGGTCCTACCTTGACTCGACATAATCCTAAGGGTCCAAGTACCCAAATAGCAGGTCTTTATGTGCCCAAAGCCATTCACAGTATAGCGGTTTAGGGTTTAGGGTTTACAGTTGATGGTTCAGGCTCATTATAGTATTGGAGGTGTAAAGCCCTTGTTGTTTAGGTACTTGGACCCCTTGGGTATGACGCGGGGATCTACATTCGCATGTAACTTGAGACACCCCCAAAGCCTGCAAGAACACACCACGCTTGTCCATAGCAGTGCTTATGGAGGGAAGGCAGGAGTGAGTCTAGGTACAAGTAAAGATTCAGGTGCAGGCACAATCCCTAAAACCTAAACCCTAATCAAACCCTAAACCTTAAACCGGGCCTTAAACCCTAAACCTTAAACCCTAAACCCTAATAAGTGTAATGATGTGCATCTGGATTATTCACGGTATGCTGAGCCCCAACAGTAGGTAAAATCCCGAACCCTCTTAAAACTGTCCAAGAGACCATTATACTACATCTGTTCGGTTTAGGGTTGCTTACTCGCCGCGAGGGTTTTGGATCGACTATTGGGACCAACTTTGTGTGTAGACCCAAGGCTGAAACTGAAACAACCCTAAGCTGAGAATTCACGAAGCCCTAAGTCGCAAGCCCTGAACCCTTAAACCTATTTCCTAGGGCTCCATGTCTATGAATAATACCTACAGTGGGCCCAAAAGTCTACAACTATGACCTGCATTGGGCTATTTGGAGCCTTTGGGATTATGATACCTAGACTACCCAATGTATTCATCTTTACAACCCTAAGGGTCCAAGGACCTATATACTAGGGTTTTAGGGCCCAAATACCATGAATATTATTGTGTTCGGGCCCTAAACCCCTATTATTTAGGTCCTTCCCCATATATCCCTATATATCCCCCTATAAACCCTTGAAAGGGACCCTATTGTTTGGGTCCTTGGACTGTTAGGGAAAAGCTTTTGAACTCCAAGTTTCCGTAGCTTTTGACTCTAGGTGGGCCCTTGCCGGCCTGGCCTGGGCCCCCCCTCCACCATAATCCCTTTAGGGTTTAGGGTTTCGGGTTTAGAGTTTGGGGTCTGGGGCTTAGGGTTTGGGGTTTAGGGTATAGAGCTGGGATTCCAATGGGGGTTCAGGGTTTATGTAGGGTATGGGGGTATAGAGAGAGATGCAAACAGAGATATGGGACTATACAGCGATATATAGGGTTACAGCCCGTGCTTCGGCATCCCTAGGTTAAAGATTATGATCCTCTGGGGTAAGTTACAGGGACCCCCCTTCTCCTCGAAACACGCGTTTAGGCCGTAGGGTCTAGGCAGCTGGCTCCCAGGATAGAAGTTTCTACACAGGCACACGCAAACCCATTCCGTAGGTAAGCGGGCTATTTGGCGGGGCGTGCTACTCATAACCGGCTGAAACCGTCACTACCACCCAATTACAACCACACTTCAGGTGGTCTTAGGGGCTTATCATTGGGACAGCTGTAGTACCTAAACCCCCAAAGTAGGTAAAATCATAGCCTTAAACCCCTAAATACAGCCCAACAGGCCATTACTTTACATACTTTTGGGGTTCAGGTAGTAGGTCCCAAGTAACACGTCCCTTCAAGTACCTCGCGCTGCAACCCGGAGGCTTAAAACCCAAAACCCCGACGCTAACCAAATAACCCCCAGCCCCAAACCCTCAAACTCCAAACTCCCAAACTGCAAGCCCTACAACCCCAAACCCCCAGACCCCAAACCCTAAACTCCAGACTCTAAACCCCCCCAAAACCCATGCAACCCCAAAGTCAAATGTCCCCAAATCCCTGACCCTAAGACCTAAAGCCCTGCATCATGTGGATGAGGCCCTGAGTAGCACGGCTAGACTTCTGGACAGCAAGCTACAGGCTGCCTTCAGGACTTAGGGGGCGATATAGGATTTAGGGTTGGGTGGACCCCCCACCCAGTCATAGCCACCATAAAGGATAATGATATAATGGTCATTATATTAGGGTCCTCATATATCCCTACTATACCATTATTATGCCTTGCAGAGTCTACCAAAGGTTTAGGGTGTAAAATGGGATGTAGGGACATATAGAAGTGATGGAAAGAAAATGGAAACTTCTATACTATACGGGAGCCGTGTTTAGGACTTGGGGCTTAGGGCTGCACCCCAAAACTAGGTACAATTAATCGTCCACAATCCTTTAGCATAGGGAACAAGGCGAGTTTCCTACATACATTGGGTACCGAGTTAGGTCTTAACGGGCTGGATGAGGGTTCTGGGTGTAAAGCTTGAGGGTTCAGGAGTCCGGGGTTGAGGAGTCATGTTTCCCTGGATTGGGATCTACCTGAACCCCAAAAATGTGTGAAATACTTGCCTTTGGGCTATATTTCGGGGTTTAGGGCTATTATTTTATCTACCTTTCAGGTCTAGGTAGGACTTGGGAGATTTATTGTTCACCGGTTGTAGCAGAGGACTTGGCACTTAGGATTTCAAGCTATAGCTTGATCAATTTGGATGTGTAGAACCTTGTGGGATTCACCAGGCTAGCTTGTGCTCAACAGGAAGAAAGCCGGTCATAATCCTCATACACCTGCAATACATGGCCTCTGTATTCACTTAGCACCCCTCTTGAGCACCGATGGGGTTTACACGTGTTATTTGACGAGAAGAAAGGGTTTTCCGCATGCTTGTTACACTGCTGTGGTGGATCAAGCTCATAAACATCGTGTTTTAGTGGCTTGGGCACCGACATTCCCCACATAAGCGTGAGGATTCTCCCATGTATGGTCACAAGCATTTGAAGAAGTTGTACCAACGCATAGGGCTCCATGCAGCTTTTGTCTGGAGCCCATGCCTGAATCACTTGCAGCTTGCGAATACAGGCGATATTTACTTCCATGACAGCCCTACAATCCTGAACCACACAATCTCGAACTGTCGTTTCGAAACCAGAGACCCTACTTCAGGGTTCGGCGCAATGGAGGTTCAGGGCAAGTGTAACTTACTTAGAACTGTCCCCATATCTATCATGCACCCCGTGGGTCTCCTGCATGGTTAGTTTGGGGTTGAAACTATAGGTACCATTGTATCCTACATGGAACCTCCAAGTACAATCTACAACCAACTTGATCAACTGCATCAGTTCTCCCAAATGCCCTAGATCCTTCAGCAAAACTTCATTATGAGTTTTCAAAGTTAAAGTTCCGCTTACACGCACCAGTATCTTAGTCTTAGTAGTCTTTTTAGAAAGACCCCACCCCACAAAACGGAGTTTGCCTTCTTCTGAGACCCTGACTGGCCCTAAGCTCAACATGTGTGTATATACTATATCCTATAATCCCATTTAAAGCCGTCCCAACATTTGTGGAACCCTAAGCCCTCGACCTGATGCAGCCCACATCCTCTATGACTTATTCGAAGGGACCTCCTCGATTTTAGAGACCCTAATCCCTATGTTCAAGAAACCACACCACCACTCCAAAGAATATATAGTGTATATATATATATGTCTATGTATCCCTGTAATCCCCTAACAGTGGCCTGTCAACCCTACGCCGCCAACTTTTGGACCCCTCAAGTCAGCGGCTGAAAGAGGCGACTCGCACGCAGGGACCAGCCGCCAACGACCTCAAGGCCCAAAGGGTAAGTTTTTTCTAACATGAGCTATACCTGAACCGCAAACGTATGTAGAATCATGGCCTTTTTGGCTATTTCTAGGGGTTGTGGGCTATTAATTTACCTACTTTTGGGGGTTTAGGTAGTCTAAACTCCTTAAAGGGGGCTATATTTGGCATGCTATAGGGGGGTTATTAAGGGGAATATTTGGAATTCGGACTATAATTCACATGGCTGGAAAATCCCAATGGATCCAAGTACACAAACAATCCTTGCATTGGGCCCCAAAGTCGGTAGAAATTACCTGCATTGGGCTATTCGGATCCGCTTGGAGTGCTTTTGGTCACCAAAAAGGTTAAGGGTTTAGGGTGTACAGGGTTTAGGGTGTACAGGGTTTAGGGTGTATAGGGTTTAGGGTTTATAGGGTTTAGGGTTTAGTGTTTGTTTGCGGGGTCGGACTTCTGATACACACCCATAGCTTGCAACTTGCAACCGCTAACAAATAGAGTAGCCCAAAAGGAAGGTTTTCTCAGAAAGGGGAGCTGTCGAGACCCCTGGGATATACGACTTCAGAGTTGGGGGGAATCATAGAATCGCCCTCAAGACCTTAAGGCTTGGGGTTTCGGGTTAGGGGCCACGGTTTAGGGCTTAGGGCCTACTTGCAGGGGTCATGTCCCGTGCTCTTTTGGGGTGCAGCCTTTGGAGCTTCAAGTTCAGGATCTCAGGTTTAGGGTTTAGGGTTTAGGGGGTGTTTCAGGGTTAGGGTTTAGGGGGTGTTTCAGGGTTAGGGTTTAGGGGGTGTTTCAGGGTTAGGGTTTAGGGTGTGGGCCTAACGGGGCGAAGCTTGGGCAAATGGAGCGACTACAAATAAAACTACACCGAAACGCCTCACCAGCTTGGACATATGGGGCTCAGCTTGAGGTATGCTCTCAACATGAACGTTATTATGTTCTGGGAATGGATGACCTGGTAATCGTACGCACCCTGAGTCGAGCATGAACGCCATTCGCCGCTGCCGTCACCGCCAACAACATCATAATCATCATAGTCATCATCATCAGCAGCAGCTTCATCATAATCAACAAACACCGCGGCGGCGGCGACGATGACGATGGCTATGGCTATGACCTCGACTTCAACCACGACGACTACTATTCCTCTTATACTTATTCTCACCCTCACTGTCATGTTTACTTGTATTGCTGTTGGTGTCCGCTGTGGCCGCTGCCGCGACAGTTACTGCTACTGCCAATGTTATTCTCCATACGGACCTTATACATCTCTGTGCATCCCGTCGTACCCCAACTTAGCATCCATGCGCAAGCTTTCTTTACCAAGGGGACAGTCTCGAATGCACGTGAAGGCTGAATTCAGTCAACAACCCTACACTCGCAGCCCTCAATCCTAAGCACGAAGCCGTAAGCCCTGAACCCTAAGCACTGGACCTTGAACGCCGGACTTTAAAATCTGAACCCTGAACACTGAGCCCCAAGCACGAACCCTAAACAATGCGCTGTAAACCTTGAACCCTGAACTCTGAACCCTAAGCCCTGAACCCTAGACCCTGAACCCTGAATAATATGGTAGTTTCCATTTTCTTCTCCATGGCCACTAAACCCTAAACCTTGAACCCTAAGCCCTGAAGCCTGAACTCTAACCCTAAAGGTCCAAGGACCTAAATACTAGGGTTTTAGGGCCCAAACACCATTCATGTCATAGTATTTGGGCCCTAAAACCCTCTTGTTTAAGTTCTTGGACCCTTATATAGTCCCCATATATCCCTATAGATCCCCCTATAAACCCTCTAAAGGGACCCCATTATTAGGGTCCCTGAACCCTTAGGGTAAGCCAAGCGAAGGCTGAGTTGGGGCAGCTTAGACCTCGAATTGCCGCTGCCGCAGCCTTGGCCGAAGGGTTTGGGTTCAGGGTTTAGGGTTTGGGGTTTAGGTTTCTAGGGTTTTAGGCTTAGGGTTTAGGGTTTCTAGGGTTTAGGGTTTTGGGTTTAGGGTTTAGGTTTCTAGGGTTTAGGGCTTACTTGGAGGCCCATGGGACCTTAGTAACTATATAAAAAAATGGGATTAGAACCCTACTTAAAATTGGGGCAACCCCTATAAGCCCACTTAGGGAAAGTATAAGTAGGGTTATAAGTCCAGTTATAAGTAGGTACTAAGTCCCATGGGTCTCCAAGTAGGGTTTAGGGCTTAGGGCTTCCCAAGATTAGGGGTACCTAAAAAGGGAATATAGCGGCTTTGTAGGTGTATATAAGCATATACAATAGGGTTTAGGGTTTCCCTAAGTTAGGAGTACCTTTTAAGCGGATTCCATTTTAGAAAGGATTATAGTATGTTGGGGTCTATGTTGCGGTTCCTTGATTTAGGGAAACCACCGTTTTGCCAAAGAGTTGCAGGGTTTGGGACTTCAGGTAAGCTTAGAGTTTAGGATTTAGGATTCAGAGGGCTTAAGGTTTACAAGATTTAGGGTTTAGGGTTTAGGGAGAATGGAGAATCAGAAAGAGGCTGTTAGCCACCTTTTTGTGGAAGACTGCGTGACGACCCCAACAACATCAATCGCAGGAGCTGCCCAAATTTTTCGAGGTCTTTCAGGAAGTCACCTGGATGAAGTCTGCGTATCCATATGAGCTATAGTCTAAACTCCTTAAAGGGGGGTATATGGGGAATTCTATAGGGGACTACTATAGGGGTTTTTTAGGGGGATACTAGGAGTTCAGACTATGGCTCATATTGATGAAACATGCTGCCAACCAATAATGGCATCAGACTCAACATCTTAGGTTCACTAAGAAATTACCAGGTTCCGATTGTGGGCCAGTGGAGGGCTGCCAAACTGAAGAGTGACGGGCGGGCTTGTTTTTTCCAACAAAGTTGGCAGAGTCGCTACCTTGAAAAAGCCACTGTCCTGGCCAAACGAAGCTCGGATCAAATACTTTTCCCTAAGGGTCCAAGGACCCAAATGCTAGGGTTTAAGGGCCCAAATACCATTGATACTGTAGCATTTGGGCCCTAAAGCTCGATTATTTGGGTCCTTGGACCCTTAGGGCTTTTTACTAGTTAGGAGGACGCCCTTCAGACTACGTTTCACGCTAGCCCAAACCCGATGCGTTGAACAACATAATACAAGACAACATTCAGTTCATTTCAGGGGATATAGGTGAAGGGGATATGAGGGCCATAAAGCACATACATAGCGTTCAAGGATTAGGGTTTGGGGTGTCTCACTGAAGGAGCTGTAGGGCTTAGAGGTTAACCCTAGGGCTCCAAAGAGCCCCAATGGAGGTTACATTTCTAGACCTTGGGCACCCAATGTAGCCGTAAAGGTCCAAGGACCCAAATGCTAGGGTTTTAGGACCCAAATACTATCATATTAATGGTATTTGGGCCCTAAAGCCCTATAATTTGAGTCTAAAGCCCTATAATTTGAGTCCTGGCACCCTTAGGGTAGGTTCTGCTTCAAGACATGGAGCTGTAGGGCAAGTAAGTATTCCCAACATGATACCATGCCGCAGCACTTGAGGTTTTATAAGCAGGTGGTTAAGAAATTGTGTTATTACCTTGAGGCTGTAAATAGCCCGAAATAGGTGCTATTTATAGATGTCGGGGCCGCAAGGAGGTATCATATGAGCCATGGTCTAAACTCCTGATATCCCCATAAATAACACCTATACTAGTCCCCTATATGATCCCCTATACAACCCCCCTTTAAGGAGTTTAGACCCTAAACCTTAAACCCTGAAGCCTAACCCCTAAATCCTAAACCCGAAGCCTAAACCCTATATAATCCGGTATATAACCCTCTTTAAGGAGTTTTGGTTATAGCTCATGTATTCAGAGACTCAGAGCCGCCGTCCTTTGGTTTTGCGTTGCGATTCAATTCTATGAGTCCATCAGTCAGTGTAGCCCTAAGGGTCCAAGGACCCAAATAATAGGGTCACACACATATATATATATATATGTGGCTATATGGGGACTATATAAGGGTCCAGGGACCCAAATAACAGGGTCTTAGGGCCCAAAAACTATAATATTAATGGCCCCATTATTTGGGTCCTTGGACCCTCAGGGTAGCTAGCTTCAGAACGCATGTTTGGGGGTTTGCTTGGTGCTATGCATGCGGTTTGGGACTGACATGCTGAGTCCCGTTATCGGAATTCGAGGAGGGTCCCAAATCACAAACACAATGAAACTCCCCCAAAGGATGCTAGAAATATACAGGCCTTGTGAAACGGTCCCTTGGAAAGGGGCCTGCCTGGGGTTACTCAGTAACAACTAGTAAGAGCTCATACCCTAAGCCCTGCAACCTATATAAACCCCATATCTCTACACCCCTTTCTTCTGGATCTCTGACCCTTTTTTACCCTGACCCTACGGGTCCATGTACCCAATAACTGGGTAGTTGGGGCTTTGGTAATGGGAATTGTAGTGCAGCTTCGGTGTTAGTATATGGGTTGTTCCCAACATGATGGGCCCCTTTTGCATGTAGATCATCTTACGGCCCCTGCCATTAGGGATACCAAAACCCTAAACCCTAAACCCAGCAGAAGGGAGCCTAATTTCGGAAACGACCCATCTGATTATTGCGTACCTGGACCCTTAGGGT
>CAJNIZ010037102.1:6145-38373 GCA_905231905.1 Symbiodinium pilosum | reverse complement strand
GGTTCTATACACCCTACAGTTACATAGCCCAGTAACCTACTACTTAGGTAACTGGGAGCCCCAGGGTCTCTCGTATGTTTTTTTCTGTCGGTCTTCAAGTGCGTCTCACGGTTAGGCTCGTGTGTTGTAGTAAGTTTGTCGTTCTTATCTAGGTGGTTCTATATGGCACTTACCAGGAAGCATGGGAGGGTGTGAACACGGGGGGTCAATATGGGGTACCCTTTCGGAGGGAAGCTGAAGAAGGTTCAGGATTTACAGGTAACTGGGTAGGCCCCTGGAATATTTAAAATTTGCGCTAATGGCTTTAATAAGGGACCCTATATACTAATTGTTCAAAGAGCTTTAGGGGCCAACCCAGGTAATCCCTAGTTAGGATTTGTTGGTGAGCGTTTACGTCAGGTGGTCCTCGACCCACTAAGTAATAGTTCGAAACCAGAAACATATAGGGACCCTGCTATAGTTGTCCGTATCCTTCTGCGCGGGAGAATTGGCCGGTTGGAGATGTGCTTGATGTTATGACAAGGCGTGCTTTAAAAGCCTTGTTGCAGTGGCAAGTACAATATTCAGGGTCAATGGATCATGACTGATGGGATCATCATGTGGATGCAGCACCACGTCTGGTGACAAGATCCAGGTGTCGAGCCTAGGGTTTCCTTTTACTGTAGCAGCCGTAGCTCAATAGTTCTGCCGTTCAGCACCTTTCATGTGGGGGCCTTAAAAGGGTAGGGAAGGACCTAGCGGCTGAGACAATGGTGAAGTATACACTTCGGATGCCATAATGGGAACATTGATGGCAGATGAGGACAAGGTGGTCGCCGAGCTGCCTTGCATGCAGATCGACATGCGTCTTCCATGGTCCTGCAGGCCGCCAAAATGCATGGATCCCCCTACCTGAACCCCAAATGTATGCAGAATACTTGCATTTTTTTGTCTATCCTTAGGACTTTTGGGTTGTTACTTTACCACTCCAAACCCTATACACTGAACCTCAACCCCAGACCCTAACTCCAAAACGTGGAGGCCCCTGACCTGAAACCAAAGCCGTCGTATTGACAGCAGCCCCCAGCTCCAGACCCTAAGTCCCAGATCTTGAGCCCTCAACGCTAAATCCAAAGCCCTAAATCCTAAGCCCCAAACCCCAGGCCCTGAACCGTATATAACCCATCATCGTAGTTTCCATTTTCTTTTCCATTATCCCCAATTTAACACCAATTTCTACCCTATAATTCCTATTAAACCTCAATCCTAAATCCAAAGCCCTAAACCCTAAGCAGGCATCTTCATGGACGCTGTACTGTGGAGAAAAGGTCCAAAAAAGCACCTAAACCCCAAACCTCAGTGGTCGCAGGCCATTGTAGAAGCCAGGGTCCAGCTACATCAGGACGCGGGCCTCGGATTTGAGAAGATTCTCCTTCAACATGGTCAAATGGGTGGAGTACCCTAAACCCTAAACCCTAAACCCTACAAGGGGCTCTAGGGATCCCTAAAGGTCCAAGGACCCAAAGAATAGGATTTGAGCATTGATATTATAGAATTTGGCCCCTAAAGCCCTATGATTTGGGTCCTTGGACCCTTAGAAAAATGTACAGGGCGTAGAGATTTTGGGAACATGGGAAGCTTTGAGGGCCATCAAGGAATCTAGGGGTGTATGTGAGACTATGGGAAGATTATGGCCTTCTTTCCTGTTCATTTACGCGGTTTAGGGGTTGAGGGTTCAACTATTCTGAGAGATTCACAGCAATATCTTTGGCTCTTTGCTAAGATCCCTGGAATCTCCTTCTCAGGGTTGCAAGGGGTCCAAGGGTTGAGAAGCCCCCTCCAAATACAAGAATGTGTAAGGGCTGTTATGGTCTGAATACCCAACCTAAACCTAAAACCCCCAAATCCGAAACTTTAATAAACCCTAATGCTGCACTTGGGAGTCGTGTCCGTTTGGAATTCAGGTGGAACTTGAGGTTCCTGGACCCCCGGAGAGAGATCCAAAACCCTAGCCCCAGAGCCCAGACCTTCCCTTAGGGTTTAGGGCTTAGGTTTATGGAAGGATGGTTGGGCATCGGGTACTTGGACCCAGTATTAGCTGAAGGGTTTCAGAAACATTAAGCAGGCAAACCAAGAGCCTTAACGTAGGGTTTAGGGTTTAGGGTTTAGGCTTGAGGGTTTAGGGTTTAGGGTTTGGGGTTTAGGGCATCAGCCAGGTAAGGACCTCTAGGTTTCTCATGAGTCCTGTTATCTATATACTAGGTTTGTCATGATCCCTATTAGTCCTGAAGGACGTTAGGAACCCCAACCCCCACAAAAGTAGGACCCTACGACTATCATATGATGGCTGTAGGGTCCTATTGTTTTGGGGGGTTCGGGGCTAATTACCAAAATCCTATTATTATTTGTGCAGATAGCACTGGTGCCTCGCAACATACCAACATTAGTTCGCAGACTTTTTGTCCCTACACCGTTAGACCATGAGCCCTGATGAGGCCCCAAACTGCTAAACCCGAGTTTTTTAATTGTAGAACATGATGTATGATCGCCCATCCCCCTAAGGGTCCAGGCATTTCAATAATCATAGGCTTGCCCAAGACCTGTAGTATAATATTGAATTTATTTATCGTTGTTACATACCCAAATCCCAGGTACCTGATTATTGGGTACATGGACCCTAAACCCTAAACCCTAAACCCACCCTAAACCCAAAGCTCTGCCTTACTGGGTACACGGACCGTAACGGTACCGACAAAACAGTTCCCAAGCAGTACCTGGACCCCCAAAGTATGTAGAATAATGGCCTTTTGGGCTATATTTAAAGGTTTTGGGCCATTATTTTACCCACTTTGGGGGTTTAGGTAGTAGAGATTGCCACTTCACCATGCCCAATCTGGATTCTTTTCATGACAGTAGCTGGCAAATTTCTCGGTTGTGTGGCGCAGTGGGCTGTAAAGGTTTGTTGCTTTCCACAGAACCTTCTATGGATAGTAGTAGCTTGAAAATAAGACAGCGATACCGCATGCTCCCATCCGTCACAGCTCCCTGCTTGCTTGAAGCTGTGCCTTGTTAAACGACGGCTACCACTTCCAGTGGAAAGTCAAGCTCCAGTATGCAGTGTACGGTTAGGGGTTTAAGGCACAGTGGATAGTGCGAGGGCAGGCATAACCTGTTCTTTTTATTGGGGTTGAACTCTTAAATTGGTTGCGCCGGCCTTTTGCAAAGCCTTGCTGACATCTGTGTTGGGGCTGGATGGGGGTTTAGGGATAAGAAAAGTGCTACGGGTGCGGAGTTCCTCAGAACGGTGGAGCCCGAGTAGAGTAATTACTTAGCATCCCTGCACAATCCTAGCTTCTGTTAGATTGCCCCTATTTTGAGAACCCCCCTCATGTTCCCTAAAGTGCAGTACAACCTAAATTCTAAACCCTACAACACCGAAACCTGCATCCTACTTTCAGGCTCAGGGGGTAGGTTAATAACCCCAATAACCCATATAGTAACCCTAATTATCCCCCTTATTAACCTACTTACCAAGTTCCTTGAGCCCCCAAGTAGGGCCCTAAATCCTAAACGCTAAACCCTAAATCCTAAAGTGAGTGAGCACGGCCCTTGACCCCCCAAGTAATCCCTGAAAACTGGAGCGTGCAGGACAAACAGGCGGTGAGGTACGTTCGGCAGGGACCTCTGATGCAGGCCTGTGGGGTTCAGTTTAGGGTTTAGGGTTCTGTAGGGAAGGTCAGGTCTACCTGGAATTCCCAAAGTATATCAAAGGTTGGAGTTTGGGGTTTAGGGTTTGGGGTGTAGGGCTTAGCGCTTAGGGTGTATAGAGCTTAAGGTCCCCAAAGGATATAAAAGAATGGCCTTTGGAATTGTTTTCAAGGATTTTGGACCATTATTTTACTTACTTTTGGGGGCTCACTTAAACCTAAGCCTTCAACCCTACCTTAACCCTAAACCAGAAACCCCGCGCGCCATGGGATGTAGACATGAATGTATCCTAGAGCATTGCGGGAATATCATGTGTGATATATATATATATATGTAGAGAAAATGGCCCATTTTTCATATTACAGGGGCTTTGATTTCCAAAGGCCCAAACCCCTGAATCCTAAACCCAGACACCAAACCGTGTGTAACCTGAAGACTGTGCAGGTTTGGGACATTGTGACTGGCTATCTCAATGAGATTTGGACGCCGGTGCGATCCCCGGACGTGAGGATTTCTGGCGTAATTTTTTAGAATTTCTAGGTTTAGGGTGCTTTTGTATATTTATATATACACACATATACGTATATCAGGGTTTGGGGTATGTGGGTTCAGGGTAACATGAACTTCCAAACCAAAGACCTTCTAACAGTCATGTTATGGTATTCTTGGGGTCCTCACTTTTGAGGGCTGGGGTACCAAACAGTCATGGGCATGGGCATATGCACTACTCACTAGGACCCATCTGCACGCAAGGAAAAGCAGCATGGAGCTGGCTAAGATGTGTCAACACTTTTGGGTACCCGGCGCGGGGGGGAGAGGGGGGTGTTTAGGGTGTAGGGTTTAGGGCCCAAAATGCAAATACAGCTTGAGATCGCGTCAGGTCGGATTTTCCTCCTTTTCCTCCACATGGCAAACTTTTGCTTTTTCTCGCCCAAGATAGTGACATCCCAAAATCAGCCTCGCCCTAAACCCTAAAGACAATTCCTTGGGAGAGTCCCTATCTCAACCGTACAAGTATGTACCAGGACCCTCCTTGTACCTTAAATAGGGGTACGGGTTTAGAGATTTCGGGTTTTGAGTTTTTGCAGTTAAGGGTTTAGGGTTTGTATGTTTGCGGACTGAAACGTATACTGTTGATACCAAAGAACTCTGCATGACACTAACTTCAAATACTGGAATACCACAACCCCCAAGATACGTGGTACCTAAGGTCTTGCAGGACTTTTAAGTATCCGTCGTACTAGCTATAGCCCAGTGGATGTCCAGGCAAGAATTTTAAGAAATGTGTACTGCAGCTGATGGACTGAAATGTGCATTGCAGTATTTTCGGGTCTAAGTATATAAGTGGTTTAGAGATACCATAGTTCCCAACCCCAAGCGTCCAAGTACCCAACAGTTGTGTACTTATTGAGTTTGGGGCAGAGGCTTTGGGGGAGCTTTTCACTATTGGGTCCATACTCACAGTGGTGCTGATAGTTTGGGCCCAACAACTCAGGATTTGGCACCTTACACTACAGTGCCTGAACACATATACTGCGGTTTTCGGAATTGGGGCTTAGGGTTCAGGGCTTAATCCTAAGCCATAAACCGTATCTTGCTTCAGCCACTTGAGGAGGAGAAGAGCCAACAGTTGCTCGAGACTCTCCAGGCAGGGCTCTCAGAACCAGTTCACCCTGAGGATCTAAGTGCCCACATGGCATAGTTCAGGTGGACCCCCCACCCTGTAACAGTGGTATAATAGGAATATAAGAGGACCCTAATATAGTTACCACTATCCTTTATAGTCACTATTACAGGGTGGGGGGTCCTCCTCAGGGATAGTGGGCTTCGCATGAATGACGGTTCCCGAGATGGGGGAAGTTGTAGGGACCTGTAGTATATCAGAACGGCATTATAATATTACAGAGGCCCGTATAATAAGGACTTTTGGGGACCCATTGCTGGGGTTGTCATACAGCCAGCGGACCCAAACATTCAGGGAGCCCCTTCTTTCGCTTGGCACACACACCATATCTTTCTGGCACACATGGTTGTCAAAATACATGCGCCCGGTCTAAGTATATACCTGGGCCCATAATAGTCCAAAACCATTATAAATAGCCCAAAAGGCCATTATGTTTCATAGTTTTCGGGTTCAGGTACTACTTGGGTGCTTGATGTTGTAATGTCAGGGTTTAGGTTTCCAGGCTAAGGATGGTAATCCCCAGAGAGCCCAGTTGCCCGTAAGCTATGGAATAAAAGGGGTCCCTAAGGGTCCAAGGATTCAAATAATGGGGTTTTAAGGCCCATATACCATAAATGTTACAGTATTTGGGCCCTAAAACCGGAGTATTTGGGTCCTTGGATCCTTAGGTTACGGGTTTAGGGTTTACGCTAATTTTCCTGGGGTACTGGGCTCACTAGGTAGCCCAAATCCTCGACCGTGAGGAGCGCCGGAAAAAGTTGACCTCCGATGCACAGCGGGCGGTGGCCAACGCCATTCGCGAGGTTCCGTGGGCAAAAGCTTCACTGACAGTTTAGGGATTAGGGTTTAGGGTTTAGGGTTTAGGGTTTGACAGTTTAGGGATTAGGGTTCTGGAGTTTAGGGTTCGAGTTCAGGGATGAGGGTTGCGGGTTCCCTGTTCGAGGTCGCGGTGTTCAGGCATTAGGGTCTGGGGTTAAGTTTTCAACAACATGTTTTTTGCTTGATTATTTTTTGAAGTCTAGCTTATTCAGGTTTTTGCTGTAGCTTGCTAGGATTCAGCATTCAACTCCCCCGACAAGGTAGCTGTTGTGTATGTGCATCAGTGTGGAGGTGCACCTGCCGCCCTACAGGATGTTTTGACTTTGGATGCTCTTAACTTCCACAAACGGTCTCGTTGAGGAGCCATACACCAGAACTCCCCCGTCTATGCCAGGAGGGGCTGGAGGGGATTGACTCCTGTGAGAAGAACCGAAAGAAGAGCATCGGATAAGCCAAAAGCCTATAACCAAGGTTTAGAGTTTTGTGTCCCGGATTTAGGGTTGAGGGTAGCAAAGCTTTAAGAAGCAACCGGCCCTTTTCCTGGGACCTCTTCTAGGATTAGAGAGACTCATTGGCTCTTTAAGAAGCGCCGTGCAGTTGTCCTGGGCTTGTCCAAGTCTCTACAAACCAAGAACTTTAAACCTGACGAAGGATTCTATAGAATTCCCTTAACTTCCCTTTGCTTCCTTCAGGTACCATATTATATGCCATATATATGTATATATGTAATCATATATACGCGACATGTATGCATTTGGATCATTTTTTGTTGGGGAGTTCCTACGCCCTGTGGTAAGAGGGTTTTGGTAACCTTCACCGCAAAACAAGGACCCTTTCTGGCCATTAATAGTCATATAGTCCTTCTTGTAGGGGTTGGTGGCCGTGGGTTACCAAAATCAGCTTGCGAACCAACAAAATGCCTATGTAAATCCTACATAATCTCAGCTTCCATTTCATGTTCCATGTGTTTTTTCCATTTGATTCTCCATTTTAGGGCTGAATAGCCGAACGTACACGCCCTGAGACCTAAACCGTTTTTTTTTTTTTAACGCTATGTAATCCGTATGTACCTTGTATTCATTAAGGAGGATCCCTAGCCGGGTCGCAAGCCTAGACTCCAAACCCTACACCCTAACCTCTGAAGTCTAAACTCCAATCCCTAAACTCTAAACCCTAGCCTTTAAACTCCAAAACCTAAACCCAGAACTCTAAACCCTAAACCCTATAGCCTTTAAACTCCAAACCCTAAACCCTGAACTCTAAACCCTTACCCTCTAGCCTTTAAACTCCAAACCCTAAACCCGGAACTCTAAACCCTAAACCCTAGCCCCTAGCCTGTAAAGCTTACAGCCCTAAACCCTTAGGACCCCCAGCCGGTGTCATGATGTGGAAGAGTGTTTGCTGCTGCGACCAGGATGGGCTATTAGAACTTAAAGGGCCCATGATCTACTCTTAAATCAAAACCCTTAGCTCCTAAACCCTGAACCCTAAATCCTACACCCTAAACCCCGAAGCGCGTATATGAGGCACCGCCCTAAAACCCTAAACCCTGATCCCGGGAGGCTGCTCTCAAGGACAGCCTTGGTGTGGAGGCCCCCTGCTCAAGTTCAGGGGAGTTAAATTTAGGGCAGGGTTTACTGGTAGGATTTCGGGTGTAGGATTTAGGGTGTAGGATTTGGGGATAGGGTTGAGGGTCAAAGGTTTAGGATTTAGGGTTTAGGGCTTAGGGATGGGTTGGGGCTTCGAAGTTAAAAGCTGTGGGCTCCAGAGCTCTATCTCCAAGTTGCTCAAGGTCGGTATCCTAACCCCTAAGCCCTGAATCCCATATCCTGAACCCTTAACCCTTAACCCTAATCCCTAAACCCTAGGAATTATAGACTTTAGGGCCCAATGTACATGTTATCTGCAGACTGAGAGCCCCCGGAAGGAGGTCTGGGAATTAGAGCTCATGGATTTAAAGAGTTTCGAGATGCAGGTTGAGGCAGTAGTATTTAGGTGTTTTAGACTAGGTTTTTTTTGTGTGGCCTGGGTTTCTTCTTCTAGATTTCCAGCTCCAATGGGGTTTCCTTTCGAGTTGAGTTGTATGGGTTGTTGGTTAGGGCTGTGTACGAGATGGGTCAAGGTAGACACTAGATTCGAGGCCAGCCGGGTTTACTGGTTTACTATACAGATACATTGGGGGCCAGAGTGTATCTTCTGCATAGATACTCCAGGGGATAAACTCTGCTTTTCTTGAGCCGGGTTCTGTTTTACAGCGGGGTTGACCCTGAGCCCTAAGCCCTAAACAGGGTCGCTGAGATCGTGCTTTTGGCTAAGTGGGGCGCAGGTAGAGGGCCCGCCAACGAGGCGAAGCCATAACCTGGAAATCCCAAGCCCTGAATCCCCAAACCCTGAACCCCTAAACCCTAAACCCCTAAATCCTAAACCCCTAAATCCTAAATCCTAAACCTTAACCCCCTTATGCGAAGCCCTAAATCCCTGGTCCGCGGGCCGAGGCTCTCTTTGAGAAGCTTCGAAAGGAGAAAGCCACTATCCCCGTTCAGGCCAGCGTTGAAGAAGCGCGGTTGTCAACATTATGCTCCTTTTCAACATTCTGGGGACCCTGAATTCTACGGGTCGTATTCTACGACCTAGAAAGGGACAGTAGTGTTGACAGCCTGGAAGATCTTTTCAGGGCTGAGGGGTGGAAGGTTTAGGCTTTAGTCATCGAACTACAGAGCGTTTCTACATACGATCTCAACTTTCGACATTGAACCCTAAAACCTAGGCCCTTGGCATTGCCAAGTTGCCTTTGGGGCTAACGGAAGAAAGCTCAGAACTTTGAAGTATGCCCCTGAGGGTCCAAGGACCCAAATACTAGGGCTTTAGGGCCCAAAGTACCACTTGTATTATAGCATTTGGGCCCTAAAGCTCTACTATTTGGGTCCTTGGGGTACTGGTTGTGCGTATCTAGGTGTAGGGTTTGTTTGAGAAAAGGCGGAAGCGGTAAAGAGGAAGCGCTTAAATACCATATTCATGATGTTTCACCTTGCTAAGAAGCTGTAAGCCCGAAACTTACCCCTGGTTGGTAGGAAAAGCTGGGAATAGATCCCTCACAAGCCCCAAACCCTAAACCCCAAGCCCCAAACCCTAAACCCCTCAACAAACCCTTAAACCCTTAACCCCTAAACCCTTAACCCTGAGACCCTGAAATCCTGAACCCTGCGCAGGAGCTCTCCAGTTTCGTGGGCTCCGCGCTGCAGGCCACGGCTCCAGGGTTCAGGGTTACCTAAACCCCCAAAGTAGGTAAAATAATGGCCCAAACCTTTAAATATGGCCCAAAAGGCCATTATTCTACATACTTTGGGGGTCCAGGCAATGGTTGAGGGTACTAGGGTTTAGGGCTTTTGGGTTTTAGGGTTTATAGTATTTTGGTTTAGGGCTTTTGGGTTTTAGGTCTATGGTATGTTAGTTTAGGGCTTTAGGGTTTTAGGGCTTTTAAGGGCTTTGGGGCATTAGGGGTTAGGGTTTTTGGGTTTTAGGGTTTAGTGTTTTAGGTTCCATGTACTCAACAATTAGGCCCCTTTGAGTAATACGAAGGGATATCTAGGGACATATGATGCGGATAATTAGATTTTAGGGTTAAGGGCCCATGTACCCAATAATTAATTGGACACCTGGGGCTTAGGGGACTAAGAAGGCGGCTTCTAGGAGTTTAGACTATAGCTCATATGATTAGTAGGGACTTCAACTTTCAGGGAGGGATCGCGCAACTAACATTGGC
The DNA here is from genome assembly GCA_905231905.1 of Symbiodinium pilosum. Taxonomy (NCBI): domain Eukaryota; class Dinophyceae; order Suessiales; family Symbiodiniaceae; genus Symbiodinium; species Symbiodinium pilosum. The sequence goes on along the minus strand of CAJNIZ010037102.1, from coordinate 28,420 downwards.
TTAAAGAAGCTGTATAGGGTCATGTCCGGAGTTTTGCCGGACTATTGAGTCTAGGGTTTTGTCTTGTTTAAGGTTTCTGGGTTCGGGGCGGGGTCGGCAGGGATTTTGAGGAGTGTATAGGGTTTGCGATTTATTCTTTAGGGTCCTCAAACTCACATGGAAGGCCGTATAGAGACACTGGCTGGCAAAGAGCCCATTTTCCTATCCCATGTTAGTTTGGGCCCGTTTGGGTTTAGCAGGCTAATTTGAAATGGCTGGTTAACCAATCCCAAACCCTACCTCAACCTAAAAAAGTAGATGAAACCCCAAGGCCCTACCTAAACCTAAAACGTAGGCAAAATAATGGCCCAGAACCTCCAGAACAAATCCATAAAAAAGCCGTTATGTTTTATATACCGTGGGGGGCCAGGTGAACCCCAATCCACCTAAACCCTCTCCACCCTAAACCTACAAACCCCTAACCCTAATAACACCTATAAGAAGTCAGGCCAACGAGATTCAGCTTGGCTTGGAGCGATACGAGGCAGGTCTTTAAAGATTGGGCGGTTAGCGGGTGGTTAAGGGGGTTTGGGGGGGGTATAGAGTTTAGAGGATATTTGGGGGATGGGGTTTAGGGGATATTTAAGGGTTTAGGGTTTAGAAGATATTCAGCAGTTGAGGGTTTAGGCTTTAGGGGACATTTGGGGGATACTGGGGGATATTTAGGGGAGATAGCTGGGTGCATCGGCAGGGTCAAAAAGTTTGGGGCTTTGGATTGAGAGATCGAAGGGGAGCCTGGGCCGCAAAATCTCCTCCGCCCCGCATTAGAAGCAGTGTATATATGGAATCCCAAAGTATGTAGAAGAAGGGCCCTCTAAATGTGTGTTAGGGCTTGTGGACCATTATGTTACTTGTTTCTGGGATGCAGGCCACTACAATCTGAATGCTGTTGTTTCTGTTATTTGGGATGCTGACCCTGAGAGTTTTCATACAAAGTAGAGACCAAGTGGCATGTACTTAGAAACCTGACCGAACCCTAAGGCTCCAAATAGCCCAATGTAGGTCATGTTTATAGGCATTGGGGCCAAATGTAGGTATTATTTATAGACATGGAGCCCCAGGGGAACAGCATACAGAAACCTTGAATGGTGGAAGGCTGCCGGTAGAAGATGCCGAACCGTACACCCTGAGTTGAGAATCCAATCCTAAACCTTGGGCAGTAACAGTTGGATAATAGTTATAATATGGATATATATATATAGAGTCCTTAATAGGACCCCTAATATAGACTGTTACTGGGTGGGGGCAGTACCCAACCTAAACCTTAAACCCTGAACCCCAGACCCTAAACCCTAAACCCTCCAGACGAGATGAACATTTCAAGTACTTAGGTTCTCATTTCTCATTTTCTTAGTTTAAAGCTCCAAGCTCAAAATGAACCGCCAATCCCTAAATAACTGCAATAGACACTAAACCCTAAACCTTACACCTTTAACCCTAAACCTTAAACCTTAATCCCCAAACCTAAACCTTAAACCCTGAACCCAAAACCACAAAACTTACTCTTCTCAGACTCTTCTCATCCCAGACACCCAATTCTAAACCTTCAACCTAAAGCACTGAGCTCTAGGGTTTAAGGCTTTAGGGCTTAGGGTTTAGTGCTTTGGGCCCTCAAGCCCCTAAAGCCCTAGAGCCTAAGACCCTTTAAACAGCACCCTAGCCCGGAAAGTAGGTGAAATAGTGGCCCAACACCCGTTGCAACAATCAAAACCCTAAACCCCAACTTCAAACCTGAAACCCTGACACCCTAAACCCCCGAACCCCCAAAACCCTAAATCACTAAACACTAATCATCTACTCCCCAGACCCTGTTATTCTACATACTTGAGGGGGTCCAAGCAAAACTTAATCCCCTCAGCGCTGAAAGGCTAGCGGCTTCACAAAGTTGAGCCTGACACTGCTTCTCCAGGAAAGGGATGAATGAAACTCATGATGGGGGTGGGGGGGGGGTTCGAGTTTAGGGTTTAGGGTATTCAGGGTTTAGGGTATTTAGGGTCCAGAGTTTAGGGTTTAGAGTTCGGGGTTCAGGGGCCTGTTCAGGGCGTAGGCTTCGGAGGTTAACCGTGTCGAGGTTGAGGGTGTCAGCGCGGTTTCGAGATCGTCAAAGGGCGGCCATATCCCTACAACCTTTGGCCTGGACATTCAACTTATACTGGTAAACCACTGCATCATAAAAACCTGCGCACACACCAAAAGGTTTAGGGTTTAGGGTTTCATTAGGGTTTATAGGGTTTAGGGTTTAGGGTATAAACTCGTTCAAGCGCTGGAGCTTGCTTTGACCAACTAGCAGAACTCTACAGCTTGGTCGCAATTGTGTTACATGTCCATGTACCCTACCTGGACCCCAAAAGTATGTAAAATAATGGCCTTTATCCCTATTATTATGGGTTTAGGGCTTTTATTTTACATACTTTGGGGGTTTAGGTAATCCTTAGAGTCTTAGAAGTACCCGCCAAGCAACGATGGGTGCTTCCGTGCTAGCGATCGCATGCAAGGCTTTGGGCAAAACGGCAGCTTCTGAACAGACAGAGTTGGGACATTTGCAGGTAGGGTTGGGCAACAGCACGGCAAGACTCCCAAAGGTGGGCCCATGTTGTGTAGACCCCCGGGATATATGGGGATTCTATGTGGATTGGGTTCCTGCATGAGGATTCTATAGGAATTGTTCTAGGAACCTCTCAACCAAGAGAACAAAGTGAAGGGCTTCTGTTTGGAGGAACTCGTAACAGTGACCCAGATCCCATTTCCACATAATATAATCCTTACTGTAAATGACACCTCCCATATTCCTAGTTGGTCCCATATTACCCTGCGCAACCTATTAGGGTCCCCCTAAACTTTAGTTAAACCCGCGACCCTCTACTCTCTATGAGGGTCCCCACAAGGGGCCCGCCTAAGGTGGCTTGACTACATAGCCCCTGCTTGGAAAGTCATGGGTTTTCATAAGTACTTATCCCAATGGGTCCATGTACCCAATAATTGGGTACTTGGAGCTTTGGGAATTAATAGAAATTGTGATACAGGCTTTGGATACATATCATTCTGCGGTACCTGGACCCGTAGAGTATAACTGGACTTGTAACTCTACTTTCCAATGCCCCTGACTGGACGGATGTAAGTTACCCCAATTATATAGTCGGGTTCGAAGCCGTTTTGAGGAGTTATTAGGTCCATGTTGGTTCGCCTTTTTGGGTACCTGGCTCCATGTTCAAGGAAATCATTCGAAGGAAGTTGGGTACTTCAAAAACGAAGTACCTAAACCCCCAACAGTAGGTAGTACCCTAAACCCTAAACTACTTGGAGGGTCAGGGAGACTTAGTAAGTAGGACAATAACCTCAACAACCCATATAGTAACCCTACTTATTCCCCTTAATAACCTACTTACTAAGTCCCCCTGACCCTCCAAGTAATGTCCAAAAACCCTTCAAAGCAGGCCAGAAGGCTTTGGGGGTCCCGGTACATTGTGTCAAGGTGCAAGTCTGAAGCCCTGAGCCCTAAACACTAAGACAACCCTTGACGGTTTAGGGTTTAGGGTTTAGGGTTCAGGGTTTAGGGTTTAGAGTTTAGGGTTTAGGGTTTAGGGCTGAGCCCTTAAGGGTCGAAGGACCCAAATACTAGGGCCCAACTACCATGTATATGTTATAGTATTTGGGCCCTGAAGCCCTTGTATTTAGGTCCTTGGACCTTTGGGGTAAGACAACCCCTGAGGGTCCAGGTGAATAATAAGCGCATACTCCACAAAAACCTGCACTATAACTATTACCTAAACCCCCAAAGTAGGTAACATAATGGCCCAAAACCTTCAAATATAGCCCAAAAGGCCATTATTCTACATACTTTGGGGGGTGTAGGTAGTGCCCAAAGCCCAAGTACCGAATTGTTTGGTACGTGGACCTTTTTTGAAACTCTACGTCCGAAGCCCTGCGGCAGGACTACATGAAGTGCATAAAGGAAGTTTCGATGACCGACGAGTTCGACGTCAAGACTGCCACGACAGCACTGTGCTCAGTTACCTAAACCTCCAAAGTAGGTAAAATAAAGGCCCAATACCTTCAAATATAGCCCAAAAGGCCATTATTCTACATACTTTGGGGGTCCAGGTATTGGTTTCTTTTGCATATGTGAGGTCGAGGACCTACGGGCTAGGCTAGGTTCCGTTTTTCTTGACTGCGAACCCTCAGCCCGGACCAGGCGCGTAATTACCCCAAAGTCTGAGCCCTTCATGCAAAGGTCGAAGCTCTTTACCCCCGACTTCAAACTCTCCAAACCCCAAACTCTCCAAACCCCCTAAACCCTCAACCCCCCAGAGCCTGAAACCACACCTACTATGCAGAACATCACGAGGTGAAGAAGCTGTCTCCCGGCGACATTCTGGAGGCGGGGGTTAGAGTTTTGGGATGTAGCCCTAAGGGCCCAAGGACCCAAATAAAAGGGTCCCTTTAAAAGGGGTTATAGAGGGATATGTAGGGAGATATTCGGGACTAAATAAGGGTCCAAGGACCCAAATAATAGGGTCTTAGGGCCCAAATGCTATAATATTAATGGTATTTGGGCCCTGAAGCCCTAGTATTTGGGTCCTTGAACCCTTAGGGTAGGGTTCAGGGTGTACCCGCAACTTTACAAAGGCTCGAGAGATGTTCATACATGTCTGGGATACATAGGGTGTAGTTCCAGTGTAGGGCTCCGAGTACAGTATGTATGGTTTGGGGGGATTTCAGGTTTGAGGATCGCGGTTCAGGATTCAGGGTTCATAGGTCTTGAGCTTTTAGGTCCATGCAGGGCTTACAGTGGTAAACTGCTTAGTTATAGCCTGGCTCCTTACTTGGACCCAGGTTTTGTTCGGTAGAGAAAGTCTTGCCCCAACAGGGCCCTGATCATGGTTTAGGACATATACAGGGTTTGGGTTAACGTCTCGCCTTCAGATTACGGATTTAGGGTTCAGGGATACCCCCCGCAACAAGACTAGACAGGCCACAAACTGACTAAGCCGAAAGATTGAGACGCTAATTGGATATCAGGGGTGGTTGGCATCTTTAATATCTAATACCGCAACCCCCGGTACCCAGCTATTGGTCACATGGACCCTCAGGCTTGAGGCTTAAACCCTAAACCTAAATCCTACAACTCAGAGCCATCAGCCCTTCACATCCTTAACCCCAAATCCTGAGCCCCTAACTTCAGTTCACCGAAACCCGAACCCAAATCGTAATCACGAGGTTTGCTTTTTTAGACAGACCTCTATGGGGTGTGATGAAGATTAGCTTTTCGTCTGAGGTGTCCCAAGACAAAGGCTGAGAGCATCTCGGCATGTGCAAGTGGGACTCCTCTATTTAGGAAACCCCATATAATCAGATGTCCTTTTCATCTTCCAGTTGACTGTCGATTCCATTCCCCAAAAACCAAACTTCCTCTGCTGAACACTTTCCCATGGGCCCTAAAACCTCAATCCTAAACCGAAAAAATCTGAAGCCCCAAACCCTGAATCCCTAAATCCTCAACCCCATGGCCTGAATTCCTGGACCCCCAAGGTATGTAGAATAATGGCTTTTTGGCTATTTTTAAAGGTCTTAGACCAGTACTCTACCTCTTTTTTGGGGGTTTAGGTTCCCTGAAATTTGAGGACCTAAGTCCTAAACCCTGAACCCAAACCCTGAATCCCTAAAGCCTTAGCCCTCTAAACCCTAAAGCCTGAACTCTAAACCCTCTAAACACTAAAGCCCTAAACCCAGAGGTCTTGGAGCCAGGCAAGCCAGATGAGTCTGGCCTCTTGCGTAAGGAGCCCAGGGTTTTGGGTTTCGGGCTGAGGGTTTAGGGTTTAGGGGAGTTTGGGTTTTGGGTTTTCAGGGACTCTTCAGTGCAGATTTCCTTGGGTTTTGGGGCTCTACAGGGTTGTAGGTTTCGGGCTCGAGGGTTCAGGGTTTCGGGTGTAATTACGGGTGTAGGATTGCTGGGTTGTAGATGGTTCTAGGTTTTCAGGTACCCCCAATTCCCAGAAACCCTCCAATCCTACAACTAAGTTATGCACACCCTAAAGCCTAAACCCATATAGCTTTCCGAAGGCTCCATGTGCATATGGTCTCCTAGTATGGGTACCTAATAGAGGATTTTAGGGTCTCATAGCCCATACTGGAACCGTAAACCCTAAACCCAAACCCTAACCCCACAGTCTCTGCCACAGGGAAGCTCGACAAGGCCACGCAGACGTCCGCTACCAGGCGGACGAAGGAATGGAAATCGTTGAAGCTGCACAATAAGCGGCTTACGAAGGAGCTGCAAGAAGCCCGCGAACGAGAGTTGGTGTACACTCAGAGCTCCGCAAGACCGCCGGTGCAAGTCGCCAGTCTTGGTCTTGACCACCTCGAGGCATCCGTAGAGGCAACTGCCTGCAGCAGAAAAGAAAACGAAGGGAGGCAAGTCTTCTAGATTACTACGGGGAGCTCAGATTATTGGACATATAATGAATGATTGTTGGTACAAGCGTCGGATCCCACAAAAATGGAAGGATGCACAGGTAATATCCTTTATAAGCAAAAAGGTGACGACTCGGATGCGTCCAATTATCGCCCCATTGCCCTTCTTGACTCCCTATACAAACTCTACGCATCAATGCTTCAAACCAGATTATCGGACGGTTATGATGATAGGCTTACGTAGGCGTAAACAGTACGGCTTCCGGAAGGGTCGTGGCACGGATAATACGCTGTTTCTTTTGCGTAGACTTCAGGACTACTCCTTACGGACGGGCACCCCATTCCATTGCCTTTTTTATAGATTGGAAGCAGGCCTTCGCCAAAGTGGACCATCAATCTATGTTAACGGCCATTCGTAGACTAGGCGTTCATCAGCATTACATTGAAATAATCTCGGATGTATATACGAACCCCACCTTCCACACCATCGGCATACAGGGTGATTTGTCTACGGCTACTCCTCATACTGGCATCAGACAAGGCTGCCCCCTTAGTCCATATCTTTTCGTCATGGTACTCTCAGTAATCCTGGCTGACGTAGACAATCGACTGATGACGCACGGAACTACAAACACGTGGTCCGTAAGTAAACCCACATACGACCTAGAGTATGCGGATGACACATTGCTGTTTGGCATTAGCACAGAAGTACTGGAGGAATACTTACGTCATCTGCAGGTAGAAGCTTCGCTCTACGGACTACTCCTCGACCTTGACAAAAGCGAACTACTAGTACATCACTTACATCCACCCGACCCTGTACACTTCGCACATAACACAGTTGTCAACACCAGTACCACGGTTAAGTACCTGGGGTCCCTAATCACCTGGATCAAGTCTACCCTGACAGCTATAACACATGGAGTGTCTTTAGCAACTACAGCGTTTAACAAGCAATTACATCTATGGTGTAGTCTCCTTCGGGTTCGTGCTAAAGTACATATCTTCACCCCGAACATTGTCCCAATCTTACTCCATGGTGTTTCAGCATTAACTATAGAAAACAAACACTTTCGTAGAGTAGACGCGTGGTTCTTCAGGTACCTTAGACGAGCTATAGGTGTTAAACATTCATACTATTCCCACATTTCTAACAAAGAAGTATGGCTACGCGCCCACAGGCCCACCCTTCCTTCACAACAGATTCTGGCCTCACAGTTCAGACTACTCCTCCAATCTCTGAACGCCGACCCCGCGGACCTATTCCACCATGTCTCGTTCGGACCAGCCCGAAAAGACAGAGTGTCCCTCCATAAGCATTTCAAGACAGGCCCGCCACCCCCACAGTGGCTATCCTTAACATACTCCCACGCAACGGAATATTACTTGCAGACTGTTCCCAAAGATAAGGGTTACCGCATGGATATCATAGGACCTCAACAATTTATCCAGCGCTATGACCCATCCCTTCCTGCACGATTGCTGGCGGCGCCCACGCGCCATCCTTCCTATTTCAACTTGTGCAGCCCGACTATCGGTAGCGCATGGCAGCCGTACAAAACCCAAACCCCATGATGGGGTCTACTCAGGGCTCCCATGGCACAACTCCCTCGCCAGAACCCCAAACCATCTGAAACCGAAGCTTGATCAATTTTGAAGTTAATTCCAAACTGCAAGCTCAAATCCTTCTCGACAGGGTTTAGGGTTTAGGGTCTAGGGCTTATGGGGTTTAGGGTTTAGGGCAACCACCAGCCGAAACCAACCTTTCTATCCCAAACCTTGGGTCAATCCCCCACCTAGTGCTTGGTATCACAGGCCCTATTAACTCCATATTAAGGAGGTATTGCTATAGGGGGTAGGTCAATGGCTGCAACCATCCCCCCAGACCATCCTAAGCCTTAGACGCCAAACTTGCAAACGTACATGCTCCCCGCGAACAAAATTAGTGAGGTACCACTATGGGCTATTAGACCTTCAGGGCAGCTTAATCTTCCCTTAATAGGGCCCTAAAAGGAAATTCTAGGGCCTAATAGCCCATGGTGGTACGAACAATTACTACCCAGCCCCTCGCGCCCTTCCTGGGCGGTGAATTTTTAGCCCAGCCTTTGACAGACTAGGTAGTTATATATATATATATTGCGAAGCCGTAGACCATAAACCGTGGTGCACGTAGCAGTCATCATGGGGCACTGTGGGCTGCTACCTGATTGTAGTTTGTGACTAGGGATTAGGTTTAGGCTTTGCGTGCTCCTTTTTACGACGATAGTAGAATGTATCTCCCAAACCCCCTTAGAGCAAGGGAACTACGTTGCAACCCCTAGAATACCCGCAGAAACCCCATTTCAATTTTACTTGTCCATCTGATTCTCCATTGGTCTGAGCAACCCCAAATCCTAAACACCAAGGCGCTTACAGCGTTGGTACTTTCAAAGGGTTTATGTATAACCATATATAGCGTAATAAAACCTCAACCCTAAACCTTAGCGGCACATAGGGTTATATGAGCTATAGTCTAAACTCCTAGTATCCCCCGGCATAAGCCCTATAGTAGTCCCCCACAGAATCCCCCATATAACCCCTAAACCCTACCCCCAATAGGATTTAGGGCTTTCCCAAAATTAGGGGTACCTGCTCTACACGCTGAGGCTATCGCTGTCGGGCTCTGGGCGACCTGCAAGAGGGTCAGTGGTTCGTGGTTTAGGGTTTTGGGTTTAGGATTTCGGGTCTAGGGCAAGAGGGTCAACCGAATGTAGCTCATGTACGCTTTGTTTGAGCGTTTAGGGCTTCGAGCTTAGGTATTTAGGATTTAAAGTTTTCTCTAAGTAGTTGAGTAGGTAACCTCCAGCTTGGGGGGCGGTTCAACGTCTTTCAAAAAGACAAAAGATTACCAGTATGGGCTATTCGACCCTAACATTCCCTATTAGGACCCTATCAACAGTAGATTAAGGTACCCTGAAGGTCTAATGGCCCATCCTGGTAGCCTTTCGGTGGTTCAGGGAACTAATCAAGCAGCCCCCAACCCCAAGGCTCTTGGACCCTCAAAATGGGATCCTGGGTATTAGGGTTTAGGGTTTAAGGGGTTTAGGATGTAGGGGTTTAGGGTTTAGGGTTTACCCAAACCTTCCCCCAGAAAGCCCCAAATAGTCCTACAGGTTTAGGTTAAACCCTATAAACCCGAACCCCCCCCAGCTACTGCAGGGGATAAGTTGGCTTGTAGTGGGTGGTGTCGTGCTTTGAGGGTGTCTGGAGGTCAGGTTTCAGGGTTTGAGTTTCAAAGTGTCCCTAAACCCTATAAGCTCTGAACCTTAAATTTAATCAGGTTTCAATGATCAAGGGCCAGTTCGCTGTTTTCAAGGCATTATTGTTTGGGATTCAGAGTAGATAACTAAACCGAATCAGGCATTGCCAAGTAAAACAAAAAACACACAAGTCCTAACCTGTAGTTCGGGATATCGAGAGTTCCAGCGTCTCGACCCTACTTTGGCGTGACAATACTGTTTAGGGTTTCCGGCTTTGGGGAATCCAGAATTGCGGGGTTACATACCATATGAGACGAATGACAAAATCTTATAAGGATGGGATCTCCATAGTTTCCAAGCAGACCCCAAACCTCAAACGTCGTGTGTCCTGAAAGATCATTAGCAGTTCAACACGGGGATGTTCACGCAAAGAAGGGTGCAGGGTTTAGGAATCCAAGGTAGACTCCTGAACCGTACAGGTTTGTCTTCTGTCTTGAGCCCAGTCCTGAACTGAACCCTTCTAAGCTAAGCCAATGTAGGCTTTAGGGTGCAGTAAGGACTGTAAGAACTCATCCATATAGCAGTCGCTATATGAGCTACATTCTAAACTCCTGAATGGGGGATTATATAGGGATTACATAGGGGATACTATAGGGGTTATTAAGGGGGATACGAGGAGTTTAGACTATAGCTCATATAGCAGTCGCTATATGGTCCCTCACAATCATCCCTATAACCAGCCCTTCGTTGCCTACCAGTATGGGCTCGTAGACCCTCAAATTCCCGATAAGTACCTTAATAAGTGTAGATTGAGGGGCCGGTACCCGAGATCAGCAAGCATAACTCTGCAAGACTATCGCCGAAGTTGCAGCAAGGAACCAGAAGTTCCTAATGTAGACCCATGATTAATAACCCCCCCCCCTTTAAGGGCCTTACTTTTAGGATCCCTATTATGTCACTATTTAGGGGAGCGGATTTATTAATCAGAGGTCTGGGCTAGGTGACTCTGCCAGCCAAGAAAGCGTCTCCAGCAACACCCAATGAATTTTCATCATATGAGTAGTATTTGATTCGTGGGTACTATGGTGCCCAGTACAGAGTAAGATCATATCCTCCTTTTGGGTATAGTAATGTATATGAAGAATATAACCTTACTTGGTTGACCCGCACAAAAAACGCAACTCATATAAGTGGTACCCTTAATGGTGATATTAGTGTCGCCGCTGTAGAGTAAGATTGTATCCTGGTTCTTGGCGTATGGCTTTACAAGAAAACTGTAGCCTTACAGCATGGGCTATTAGACCCAACAATTTTCTACTGTATTAGTACCTTAATGAGGGTATATAGATTGGCCCTTTAAGGTCTAACATTCCATCCTGGAACCTCACTTGGTACACCAACCACCACAAGCACCACTCATACCTAGCTTCTACGATACGTACAACGTAGATCTACGCACATGTGAGCTTCAAGCACCTTACCCTAGGGCTCCATGTCTATAAATCATGCCTGCAATTGGCCCCAAAGTCTATAAATGTAACCTACATGGGCTATCTGAACCCTTATGGTTAAGCACCTGGATTTATGGTCTGGGCAGAAGCTCGTTTTCGGGAGGAAGTCTCTTCAGTCAAGGCTCCATGGCGACTTCGCAAAGGCTGTGGAGAAAGCCCGGGACACGGTACCCAGCCTGGGAACCCATAGGTGAACGGCCGCCGTGTGGACAAAACAAAACAGAGGAGTCCCACACATGGAGAAGCGGCATTTTTTCCGTTATGCGGAGCCGCAGAGGATGCCTGCCAACCTCTGTCTATTTATAGGGTTTAGATGATATCGTTTTCCGCCCAGTTTGCTTGGTAAGAAAGAAGGCCGCTGCGGCGCAGGCCATGCCGGCCGGGCCACCGCCCTCTGACTAAATTGGGGTTAGATGATATCATTTTCCTCCACTTCTGCCTGCTGGTAAGAAAAGGGCAGAGAAGAAGGCTGCGCTCCCTGCGGCGAAGGTGCCGGCTAGGCCACTATTGAGATTAGATCACATCATTCTTCCGCCACTTCTGCTTGAAACTGGTGACGAAGAAGGCCGCAAGGCCTGCGGCGAAGGCTATGATGCCTGGGCCGCCGCCCCTTGACTAGAGCGGCCAGCGCAGCCCATGTCAAGCTATTCTGAGTTGTCTGAGGAAGTCCCAGATCCAATGTGTTGCGGAAAGCAGTAGGGCCTGACCTCCACTGCAAATCAGCAAAGACCCGTTTTTTCCCTTACATGAGGGTATCCCAAAATTTGGGGGTACATATTTCAGGCGTCCTCACAGTAACAAGGATGGTAGTTTTTGGGGGTCTACATGAGGTACTCCTCACCATTCATGGAAGCTACCACACGGACGTTCGTGCATAGCTCCTGGTGGAGCTTTTAGCTTCTCACTGCAGATCATAAGGAGTGTAGCTTTTGTATTGATATCCCACCAAGAAACCTTATATACATCCTAAACTGAAACCTAGACTCGGATACCTAAAGTATGCCCGGCACTATCTAAAACCTAAACCGTAAACCCCAAATTTCCTCAACTCCCTAAACCCTAAACCCCAATCCCTAAACCTGTGGTGCTATCTCGCCTCGCTGCAGGCTGGGTATCCTTGAAAGGCAATGCCGGGACGAACTACCTCGAGAGGCCAGGCGGCCAGCAAAAAAAACATATATCAATGATCTATGGTTTGCCTTTGACCCATAAGACCTTCAGTTTGTTTAGTGGTTTAGGGTTTAGCGAAGTTGGACAGTGACAGTTGCTTCCAGGTTCTTTTTCACTCCTTTTGTTTCCTAGTAACCACTTTAACCCTAAATCCCAGATGAACTAGCAGCTTTCTAGGTTTAGGGTGTAGGGTTTAGGGTTTCTTTCAGTCCCCAAATGCCTGACCCCTTAACCCCAGACCCCTACAACCCCTAAGGGTCCAAGTACCCAATAATCATATACCTACCCAAAACCTGTAGTATAATTACTATTACCCAAAACCCAAGTACCCAATTATTAGGTACATGGACCCCTAAACCCTAAACCCTAAACCCTAAACCCTAAACCCTAAACCCTGACCCTTAGGGAACCTCCCAAACACTGCTCCCAGGTGCCCGAAGCCGTATCTCTGCTGTCGAGAGGCTGCCGCCCACTGTTTGGCCTAAACAGTAGGACTTATTTAGGATCTAGAGGCTTTAGGTGCCTGAATAGATAGAGTATTGGCGAATGAAGCAGAAACGAACATGGGAAATCCGAACATGGGAATCAAATGGAAGCTAGCATTAGGTGGGGATGCTGTGGTATTTTGGCGCTTTCTCGCTTGAAGACGGTAAAGGATCAAGTTAAGGGAGACTCGGGAGCTAAGAGGGGATTCAGGTTGTGGAGTTGTAGGTGTTTTGTCGTAAGACTCACTATAGTAGCTTTTGCCACTAAAGTAACCAATGAACGCTTGAAAAGAGGGCTTGGCACCATATGATGGTTTGTTGCCTTCCTTGCAAATGTTGCAACCTAATCCAGATGAAGTTGAGGGGTTTGGGATGTGAAGTTTGGGCAGGTGTGTCGAGTAAGCCCTTTCTCCCTTTCTGGGGTCCTGAGCTCATTCTAAAAACAAGCTGCACCAAAAAAGGGAGACCTTTTGGTCCTAGGTTACTAGAGATCGTGGTACTTTCATTTTTGGGTTTCAAGGGGGCACATGCGTTGTAATCTTTGGCAGGTACGTGGGCTCTTGCGCCAAACCCTAACTGCTGGAAACACACACACACACACACACACACTCACTCACTCACTCACTCACTCACTCACTCACTCACACACACACACACACACACACGAAACTCTCGACCTCGGACCCCGAACACCCTACCCAAAGCTTCTGGAAATCACTGCAATCCCAAATTCTGGCATAGATCGCAATAGTGCCACGTCTTAAAGCCTCAGCACTCTGACTTCAGTTGTCATTTTATCCCAACCCCTTACCCTAAGGGTCCAAGGACCCAAATACTAGGGTTTCAGGGCCCAAATACCATTAATATTGTAGGATTTGGGCCCTAAAGCTCTATCATTTGGGTCCTTGGACACTTAGGGTACTAGTAGTAATGAGTAATGACTGTTACAGCTTTTTGGATACTCGAAGCCTTTTTGGATACTACGTGGAACCTTTGCGGAAGGTCCTGTGGGCCTTGTCATCCTTCATTGTGAACCATGAATCTGCAAAACCAGAACCTTTAAGCTTTAGGGTCTAGGGTTTCCTTAAGAACCTCAGCCCTGAACCCTAAGCCCTAAACCCTAGGCCTAAACCCGACACCCTAAACCCTAAATCCTAAACCCCTAAACCCTAGACTAGGACCTAAAATCCGAATGTTGGTGCGCCGCATGGAGGAGCTCTTACTGCAGTCGGCCTTTGAAGCCAGTAGTTCCGACGCCAGCTGGCTGAATTTTGAAGTGTTGTTCTTGGCTTAGGGTTAAGGGTTTAGGGTGGTTTAGGGGTTTAGGCTTTGGATTTGCTCTTGAAAGGGGTCAGGATTCAGAGCTTAGGGTTTTTGATGCAGACTTTATTGCTGAATACGATACGGACTAATTCCAAACAGAGCATGTCTTGAAGGCCTCCCCTTAGTCTCCATAATACCTTATGCCCTTGGGGTCCCTGTTTTGCAAACACCTGTATTCAATGTAGGTATGTACGTAATAATAGACAGCGAGAGGTATGTATGTCTACAGTTTGTTATGCTGGGATGTACATGCATGCATGCATGAATGTTGATATATATATATTATATGTATAAACACAGAGATGTACTACGCGTGTATAGATGCGTTGCCACCATAGCCCAACATGTGACCCTGGAACACTTGACCCGAACACCCCGAAGCCCCAAACCCGAGCACCCGTGCAAATACGGACAACATTCCCTGCCCGATGGTGCGAGTTACCTGAATAATGTGTTCTGCGATCTATATACCCTATAGTTACATAGCCCAGTAGCCGACTATTTAGGTAACTGGGAGCCAAAAGGAATAACATAGTGGCCATGTCTGCGAGAGTTTTCCTGGTGTTGTGATGTTATAGCCTACACGCTTGCCGGCAGAACAGTCTGAAAGCTTAAGACAGCACATCCTTTTACACTTACACATCTCAACTCACGGAAGTCTACAGGCCAAGTACATGCTCAACGAGGGTCCTGCAACAGCAGAAGCCTTTCCCTAAGGGTCCAAGGACCCAAATACTAGTTAGGGCCCAAATACCATTAATATTATAGTATTTGGGCGCTAAGACCCTATTATTTGGGTCCTTGGACCCTTAGGGTTTTCTATGGCACGCTCGAATTAGCCATGACACGTACGAAGCCGTCAGCCTTTCTCAAGCTGGTTTATAGGGGAATATGTAGTGGTTATATTGGGATAATGGAGAAGAAATTGCAACTACTATTTAGGGTTTAGGGGTTTAGGGTTTATTGTCCAGAATGCTGCTCAGGTGGGCAAACTGCGCGCAGGACAAGTGCTGGAGGCACACACCTGAGCTTTCCTTCGGAGAGGTGAAAGGCGGCAATGGGATTTTCTATCACTGGTAAAGCCTAAATCCTATGATCCTATAAGCGTCAACCTCTAAGCCCTAGACACCCTAATCCCTTAAATTTTGACATGATACAAACCCCCAAAGATACCAAAGTCTGCCCCTATGCTGAGGATGCCCCTTCTGACCGGTCGGGGTCAAGAGTCCAGTTGCTGGGTAACTGGGGGCTTGCCCTATGGCCCTGGAGATCCAAGTAGGCAAATAGTGCCTACATTGAGCCCTAAAGAATTTGTAGATATTGCCTATAGTGAAGGCGAAGCAGAGTAAGGCCACTTGCAGCCATGGGCGCCAGCTCTTTGTAGTCCCTATCCAGGTGCCGCCCACTCACCCACTTGCCCACTCACTCAGCTAATCACTAAGCCCTCAACCCCACCCCTAGACCCCATGGTCCCCCTGAAGTAGATAGAAAGAATATGGCTTTGGGTATATTATAATAAGATCCCCATATACCCCATATTCTATCTACATAAGGGGGACTATAAACGCAAGGCCCGGCCCTTGAAAAGGCAAGGTATTGCAGCCACTTCAGGGATTTCTCAGCAATAGAGGGCCTGGATTAGGGTTTAAGTTTTCAGTTCGGGATGTAAGGCTTAAGGTTCAGGGTTTACAGGCTCCAAGCAAAAGCCAGAGGATCCATCAAAAGGGAGCCCACATTTCAAGGCCCTATTCAAGAAGCGCTTAAACCCTAAACCCTAAATCCGCGGACGGCCAAGGTCATGGAAGGACCTCGACGGGAATCGGCGTCAGAGCTCCTAGGTAGCAGTTGGAGAAGTTTAGGGTTTACAGTCCCACAAAAGTAGAGAGAATATGGGTATATTGGGATCTTATTATAATATGCCCAAAGCCGTATTCTATCTACTTAAGGGGGACTATAGGTCTTAGGGTCTGGGGACACACATCCAGGGTCTAGAGTTCAATCGCAACACAGCGTGCTACAGGATGTCAGAGTCCCTTCTTCAATGCGAGTTCTGCAGTTTTGGAAGGATAAGGATCTGGGGTTTAGGGTTAAAATTTGAGATATACAGGGTAATACAGGGATTATCTAAGGATGATGGACAAGAACATGGAAATTACATTTTCGGGTTTAGGGTGGGGATGCGTATTTGGAGACAGCGCAGGTTCCTTCACGGAAAACCGCCGGAAGAGCCCAAGCGAAGACCCACCTCCAAGCCCACTACGGTACATTGTGTGAAACCTCATGCAACCAACGTAGACCCTGGACCTTGCTTGGAGGCCCATGGGACGTAGCAACTACTTAGAACTGGACTTATAACCCTACTTATAATTTCCCTAAATAAGCTTATAGGGGTTACCCCAATTATAAGTAGGGTTATAATCCCAGTTATACGTAGTTACTAAGTCCCGTGAACCTCCAAGTAGGGCTCAAAGTCTGCAAGTAGCACGCACCCTCGGCCTTACTCTACACATACTACGTATGTTCAGTCACGCATGCCACCTTAAATATCAGGGTCCCAGCACTTGATAATCATATGCTTGCCCAAAACCTGCTCTATAATCAGTACCTAACCCCCAAAGTAGGTAAAATGATAGCCCAAAACCTTTAAAAATAGACCAAAAGGCTAGTATTCTACATACTTTGGGTTCAGGCACTATTCCCCAAATCCCAGGTAGCCGGTTATTGGGTACATAATTCTCCGGCGGCTAGCGTACTTCACACATGGCCCAGGTGCTTGAGGGTGAAAGGGAAAGCGGTGAAGGCTGGCTCTGGCAGAAGCGCAGATAAGAAGGTTTAGGGCTTTGGGCTTGGAGGGTTTTGGGCTTAGGGCTTAGGGCTCAGGGTTTAGATGGTTTGTGGTTTGGGCGTTTCAGGTTTTAAGGCTTACCTGGAGATCACCGCGGCCATGATTAATATCAGCTTTCTCCTAACCAAACTCATCGGACTGGATGCTTGGAGGTCATTCGACTTAGTAACCTGGTGCGTTTATAACCCTGCGTATAATTCCCCTACCTGGAGTTACGTGGTTTACCTTCCAAATATAAGTAGGGCTATAAGCCCAGTTATAAGTAATCACACAATTCCAGGTGCAATTCCCTACATATCGTCGACCCCGTAGCCCTAAACCCACCTAAACCCCTAGCCACAACCCCTAAACCGTTCCCGACTCATCGTCAACGAGCATCTCGAGGTAAGGGCTTTAATTCGAGTGTCCAGTAGCACATTAAATGCATCCCAACTTACCTACAGTTTTCTGGGTTATACGCCTTAAGTAAGCGTTTAGTGTAGGTATTAGTAGGGGTTACAGGCCCAGTTATCTATAAACTACCCTAAGGGTCCAAGGACCCGAATTAATAGGGTCTTCGGGCCCAAATACTATAATATTAATGGTATTTGGGCCCTAAAGCCCTAGTATTGGGGTCCTGTGACCCTTAGGGCTACATGTAGACAGAATCCTACGTGATCCTACATACCTAATATCCTACCAATAAGGGTCATGTAGGGTCATGTAGCAGACCTACCCAAAGAGTCCATGTAGGTGTATACTAGTATTTACTTGGGCCCTGAAGTAACTTTATGGGAACCTCTTTTGGCCCTAAGTATATACCTACATGGATTCGTTTGTTGGGCTAGGTCACGCAGGTTTTTTGGTCCATGAGCAGTAGGTTGCAACTTGAGCTGAGGTACTGCATGGCTATCCAGGGACTCCTATGGAGTTCCCTTTAAGGTTTAGGGTTGCTAAGGGATTTTTAATATGCCTCCAAAAAAATGAAGTGCAGGATAGCCTCCAGGCAACCCTAAACCCCCCTTGTAGCCCTTTGGCTTGTTAGGCTAGTCGAGTAGTATTGTGAATGCAGGCATTGTGGCGCTCAGATGTTATTCTTTATCAACAGTGACGGCTCCTGGTTCTTATACAGGGGGGCCACTGGTAATAAGTTGGGGTAGAAGCGGGTTATACTAGGGAAAAGTATGGTGACAAGCCCTTGAGTGTAGACATGAGATCTATAGGTATGCTTTTGTAGCACGCGGGCCTCAACCTTTAGCACGTGGGAACCCGAAAGTGTAAGGCAGGTGCCCGGCTCACCACGGCCGCTGGCATACCAAAAGCCATCACGCCCTTTAGGCTTTAGGGTTTAGGTTCTAGCTCTTAGGTTCCACTGTTCCCAGTTATTTTCTGCTCCGCTACAGAGAGGGGTTTTACGTACTGTGCAGTGTGTTTTCTCGGTACATGTCCTCGGATAGCCTTGCTTCGCCTCCCTTGCACGAAGATTTTGTTGAGCCCCAGGCAGCTGTGACTAACCTGTGCTCAGGATCGACAGTATTCAGTAGCATCGTAGAAATACCGAAGGACCTGTGCTTGAAGGCCTCATCGGAGAAACTAAATTCTTTGGCTTCTGAGCAACGACGTATTGCCCAAAGCCTTCGCCAAGACCGAGACCTGGTTTGGGTTGCCGTTAAGAAACTTAATCTAAGTTGCCATAATGGGTATAAATAATAATTTCTATGGTTTGCCCAATACAGTAACTCAACTTAAGTTCCTTAACAGCAACCCAGTGATTTTGACCCCGGTCAGCAGCCTAGCTGCCAGGCTTCCTTTACTTGAGTCACGCGTCGAGCTTTCCAGCCGCTTTGTAGTAAGGAACCTCACTGTATTAGGGACTCTAAAGCACTGTATGCCTTGGGAATCAGGGGAGTTCAGCATATTAAGGCTATTAAGGGAATGCCGGCTTTTTCTGTCGACCGAAATATGTTATATGGGGCCTCAGCACACGTGAAACCATGGAGGCTACAGTAATTACAAAGCTCAAACCCTACTTAGAGGCTTAATGGACTTATAGTAAGTTGGTTGCAAAGGGGGTCAGAAGAAGGTCATCACCAAACACCCGAAACCTTAAACGTGTTTAGAGTTTAGGGTATCTACTTACCAAGTCCCCTGAGCCTTTAAGTCCGGAGACTTATGCCCTAAGGCGGCATAGGGTTTAGGGTTTTCAATTCTAAGTCCCCAAGCCCGTGAAGCCCCAGACCTTAGACCTGTGCAATCCCTGTAGAATCCTAGATAATCCCTCCTACTGTAACCCTTTATAACCCTCATAAACCCTAAAGCCCTAAGCAGGATGGTAAGCAGGGCTTCATCACCATCAAGGCTGGCCACCTCCGACCACGTTGTTACGGGTTTAGGGATTAAGGTTTAGGGATGAGAGTTCAGGGCTCCGGGATGAGGGTTCAGGGTCTACGGACCCAATCACAAACAAAACATATAAAGGAAAATCACACGTAAAAGAAAATTCACAGTGAATTGGAAACGCTATGTCCCAGAAAAGAGGCATCTGATCCCAATAGTCGAAAAATTCATCGGACAAGAACATGGAAACAAACAATGGATACTACTCTTTAGTGGGTGGAGGAGATTTGCACTACTTAGAACCCCAAACTACTGCAGCTTGTCTGGGTATACGGTATCAGTGACGGTGCAAGACTTCCAACATCCACAGTCTAAGGTACCCAATAAATCTGGACCTCAAAAGTAGGTTCAAGAATGGACACTAAACCCCAAACCCCAAGCCCTTAGACCCAACTTAGGCCCCTAAATGGCCCGAACGACCAGTGCCTTTTCATACTGTGAGGGCCCAGGTAGAAGCTTGCATATTTGCAAAGGATCCCTAAGGGTCCAAGGACCCAAATAATCGGGTTTTAGGGCCCAAATACCACTAAGATTATAGAATTTGGGCCCTAGAACCCCATTATTTAGGTGCTTGGACCCTCAGGGGATTGCAAGAAAGACCTAAATCCCAACTTTGCTGTCCCAACTCGCAGCCGCGGAGTCTTCTTTGTGGTGGGCATATACTTAGAGGCCCATGGGACTTAGTCATTACATATAATTTGGATTATAACCTCATCTATAATCGGGGTAACCCCTATAAGCCCATTTAGGGAACGTATAAGTAGAGTTATATAAGTCCCGTATAAGTAGTTACTAAGACCCATGGGCCTCCAAGTAGGGGGACGAATCCGGTTTAGAGCTAGCTAGGGCAAAGCTCACGTTAGAACCAGATGACACCTCTTATAGTTCCTTATAATGTATTATAGGATTCTGATTTATTATCGAGCATTATATCAACCCAAAATGTAGATCATCATCTAAAACCCGAAGCCATGAAACTCCAAGCCCTAAAACCGTTAAACCTTAAAACCCTTGGGCCTACACCCTGCAACCGCTAAAGCCTGAACCCTACATCCTAACCCTATGCCAGGATGTGGGCCCTATTTACATATAACCATCCGTCAATACCTATGCATAGGCGTCCATAAATGCTATTTATGGCACTTATAATAAACCCTAAACCCTAAAACATTATAACCGTACTTAAGCCTATTATATTCCAACTTAGGACCAGGGCCCCGTTCTTGCACCACAAACCCTAGACTTGAATCGCTAAACCCGAGTCCATGAACTTTAACCCCTACAGCTCAATCTCTAAATCCTAAACCCGACTCCTTGAACCGTAATCCCTACAGCTGAATCCCTGAACCCTAATCTCTACAGCCGAATTCCTAAACCCTTAAACCCTGAATCCAACCCTAAACCCAAGTCCCGAAGTGTAAATGACCCTAAGGGTCCAAGGACCTAAATAATAGGGCTTTAGGGCCCAAATACTATACTATTAATGGTTTTTGGGCCCTAAAACCCTATCATTTAGGTCCTTGGACCATTAGGGTGATAGCTGGGCCTGACCAGGATGCTGCAGGCAACGACTTCGTCGAGTCTATCAAGGCTGCCCGCGATTTCCATACTTTGGGGTTTAGGGATTACCTGGACCCCCAAAGTATGTAGAATAACGGCCTTTTGGGCTATATTTAAAGGTTTTGGGCCATTATTTTACCTACTTTGGAACCCTAAACCCTAAACCCTAAAACCTGGGCCCTTGGCATTGCGAAGTTATTTTACCTACTTTGGGGGTTTAGGTACGTAATTAGGGAATACGGTTTAGGGATTGGGATGAGGGTTTAGCGTTTAGGTCTTTGGATTTAGGATTTAGGGTTATAGTGACAGGGTTTAGGGTTTAGGGTATTATAGTCCCCCTTAAGTACATAGAATATGGCTTTGGGGATATTATGATAGAATCCTCATATACACCATATTCTATCTACTTAAGGGGGACTATTCGCTTGTAGGGTTTAGGGTTTAGGGCTCGGGCCTGAGGAGACATATATGAACTATCCTAAAGCTTAATCTGGGTTGCTGTTAAGGAACTTAATTTAAGTTACTATATTGGGGAAACCTCACAATTTACTATATATACCCATTATGGTAACTTAAGTTAAGTTCCTTAACAGCAACCCAGTAATACGCAGAAATGTGCATGTGTATGCAAATGTACATACATATGTACATAGAGAGATGCTTTGGTCACGCGGTTCGGAGTTTAAAGCATTTTGGGCTTTGGTCACGTTTGAGGCCTCATAACCCTGACGCCAAACCTAAACCCCATTTCAATCATGAAGAGGACTTCACGCTACCACCCTCCCCATACTGCCATCCTCTTGGGCACCTCCTACGAGTTCATAGCCATAAACCTTAAACCCTAGGGGTTTAGGTTTTTTTGGGTGGTTTAGGGCAGTGCCCCACTCTTCAACCACGAAGCTCTGAATGCTGCACCTGCTATTCCTGCTATTCTCTCCACACTGCGCTGGCACCCTAAGGGTCCATGTGCCCAAGAATTAGTTACGTGGGCTTTGGGTAGTACTAGTTAGCGTGCAGGTTTTGTGTAAGTATATGATACTTAAGTACTTGGACCCTCAGGGGCAGGAAGCCCAATGAACCCTAAACCCTCCACTGGGCTTTGCTTGAAAGGTCTTAGTTTGTCGTCTGGGTACCACCCTGACGACGGATCTGGACGTGAGTTCGCGGCTGAGAATCGGCGGACGTCAGGTTAAATGACGGTTAAAAGCAATGACAGTTAAAAAAGCTCAGCTGCCTCTATTCTAGGCTTACCCCAATCTATACCCTATTCTATCGTAGTAGTTTCCATGTGATTTTCCATTATCCTTCTATAACCC
>CAJNIZ010037091.1:51014-64811 GCA_905231905.1 Symbiodinium pilosum | reverse complement strand
ATCCCCTATATAACCCCCTTTTAAGTAGTTTAGACTATAGCTCATGTTTCCTTCCACTGCTCTTGCTGTGGACACGTGCAGCGTTGTCTTGCCTGCAGACCTGACCATTCAGATGCGAGGCGGCAGCATTTTGCCTCAGGTGCTCAAGGTGCCACAGCTTCTGATAACCGACCGCCGAGCCAGGCACAAGCCATCGATCTTTGCCTCAGAAAAAGCTGAAGTGTGTGAACTTTCTTGTAGCTCCAACAGAATTCCTCCAACGAGCTGGTGACCGGTCGATTCTTGAGAAGGTCCGCGTCATGAGCAGCTTCGTACTCCTTGTCGTGTGTGTGCAGAGAGGACAGGGGATCAGCGTGGCCAACTGCACATGAATTCATTAAATCCGAGGGCTTTGCGGTCTTATCTCTGAAATAGAGCATCCCAGCATTGCATCTTCAAGCATTCATTAGTAGTAGTTGTACATCTGCGCTCTTCTAGTATATTGCGATGTTCAAAGGTAAGCTCTTTCCCTGAGACACCTCGCAGCCGCTAGCTGGATATCGTGTGCGCAGGCCTTGCGCATCTTCAAGGAAGGCTGAAGCTCCTCAAGACCACCCTGCGCTCGAATCCTCAAACAAGGGGTGCTTCTGCCACGGTTATCACACCAAGTCCAAATGCCATGTCCCATGCACAATGCAGCTTTCTGTGCTTTTGCCAATATGTTGCCCAATTCATATTTCGTGTCTTTACCAGCCTATGCGAGTCTGCCCAAGAAACCCACGCAGAGAGGAGGTAGACTGGAAAGGGCCTGGTCTTCACCTTTGCCATGATGGGAAGTCTGGCATTGTAGCAGCCCCGGCAGATCTTATTCATGTAGGTGCACCTGTGATACGCCAGGTGGAAGGACACTCTGCCTTTCCAGCGGGTCACACTTGAGTCTCTGACTGCTGCACTTCCATGATGTCGGGGGCGCCATTTGCATCCGCCAGGTACTTCCATTCATCCTTCCCAAGGAGAGAGGCAAGAAGCACTGATATACATGTGTATATATATATATACACATGCATATAACCACGCGATGTTTTAATGCAGCAACAAGCACAAGCGGAATTCCATCATCACGGATTTCTCAGACGTCGAAGCTTGTATATCTTGATTAGTATTCTATGCCCTCCAATAATCCCAAAACCGTGTACCGCGTCCAACCAATCAGGCTCCAATCTGGGTTTCTCCTCCCTAATTAAACTCTAAACCCTAATCCCCTATTGCCAATATTGCTACATCAGTCATCTGGCTTCTACTGGTGCCCGAGTATGCGCCTCCCAGGAACTCATATAAAGCCAGGAACTCATATACGGCCTAATTGAGGCCTAATTGACGAAAAAATCCTTAGTGGCCACCAACAATGCCTGAAAAGGCCATTAAGTCGTCATAGAGGTTTGGATGAACAGGGCTCTTGTACTGTAAATATCACAGTCTTTCGTACAATATATATATATATGTATGTATCTATACATATATACCCATTTTCTTTTCCATTTGATTCTCCTTCATTCGGGTAACATACCTAAACCTAAACCCTAATCTCTAACTTACTGGTTGTGAGTAGGGAACAAAGGAATACATGCGCTACACTACCCCTATGTTACATAGAGAGAGAGAGAGAGAGATACATATATAGCCTTATTCCCTGCTCAGCCCCAGTTAGCTAAATTAGGTTTCGGGTTTAGGGTTTAGGGACATCCTAAACCCTACACCCTAAACTCCCTTTTTGGGATCCTCATGGATCCCGGCCTCCGTACACGGAGGATCTAGCTCCCACCTGCGAGGCATAGAACACCCTGGAAATACTTACTGGGGGAAGTAATAATAATAGTGTTATAAGTTATAGTAAGAGTACTAGTACTAGAGATAGTAATAGAAATAGTTGTAACTCTAGTGGGGAATACGGGAAAATTCATATATGCAGGGACAATTTTCCCTTATTCCCTGCTAACCACGAGTAGATAAAACTGGCACGGCAAAGACTTCTGTGCTTTTTAAGACATTTGAAGGGCATGTTAGTTTGTGGGATTGGGGGATGAAACCTAAAGCCTAAAAAACCTAAACCCTATAAACCATAAGCCCCAAATCCTTATACATCTGGACTCCCTTCTTACCGGAAATCGTGACCTATCAACTTCTGATCACAGCCCCTGGCATGCACACTGGCGGATTACGGTTTAGGGTTTAGGGACCTATGTGCACCTATGCGTGAGGTATCCATGCACATGTATACACATACGCATATGTATGAGCTACATGTGGTAGTTTCCCTAAATAGGGGGACCCCAATATAGATCCCAAAATATTATAATCTTTATCATTGGGACCCCCAAAATGGTACCTCTAATTTTGGGAAACCTCGATGTACATAGGTATAGATATATGTCTTGCGCAGGACAATCTGTGCAAGGAAGATTGAAGGTGAGCTTTCACACACCATCTCGGATAGGTACATACATATATAGGGTTCAGGGTTTAGATATATATATATATGTATATATATGATTCTATGTATGAGGGTTTCCAAAATCAAGGGTCCTTTTGCCTGGGTCTCTTATTGTGTTTGAGGGTACATTCAACGTAGGCCGTAGGCATCCCACTTATGTGGAAATGCTCATAAATACGTTGGATACTAAAAATCCTACATGACCCTAAGTACCTTGAAACTTGGGAACTATGGTACTATCGTATAGTAAGGTCATGTAGGATTTTTAGTATGAAGAGTACGCTTCATAAACCACGTAAGGCAGCTTACCAGAATTCCTGCATGGACAATTCCTGAGCTTGCCGAAATCATACGATTCGGGTTTAGGGTTAAGGGGTAGCTAAACCCTAAACACCAGCTGTGACTCCTGTTGCCCATGGTGAAGGAATGTTATCCCATCAACTCCTCTCAACCACGCTTAAATGAGGCACAGCTCGTGTGCAGCAAGACCCTACAACCAAGCCTTACTGGTGGTTAGTACGGAATGAGGGAATATATTATAGGGGTATGGTACAGGGTGATATAGGGATTCTGGAAAAGAAAATGGAAACTACTATTTAGGATTTAGGCTTTAGGATTAGCAGGGAAGACTTGGAGGGTCATGGGGACTGAGTAAGTGGGTTAATATTGGGGAGAATTGGGGTTATTACATGGCTTATAGGGGTTATTAACCTACTTACTAAGTCCACATGACTCTCCCATTAAGGGAATATAATCCCCATTTCTTGCCTACATGATATATGCAACCCCGTTCCCTACTAACCGCCAGTAAGCTAAAGCAAAACCCTAAACCCTCAACCCTGCACGCTAAGGAACTGAGCAGGAGAGGCCTCAATGGATCCCATTTCCAATCTTTCGTTCCTGTCTCCTGACAAGCCATAAGCTGGCAGACACCAATAACACTTACCACTACCTGCTGTTACACTTTGTTACTCACAATACTGTTGCCACTAGCAGTACTACCATCATTGTATTCTTACTAGTATATCTGTTACTATCACTGCTGCATTAATATGTCTTTTGCTGGTGCTAGTATTACGTACTTTTGCCGGCCTTTCCACAAGCTGCACACGGCATGGTAGCAGATTCGCTGCTTCATGCTATGACCACAAGCTAGGGGTCATATCCAAAAGACGCTGGTGCTAAGTATGGTTGCTGAGTCACTGCATCGCAACGAGGTGCTGCATCTCGGTTCAATTGGTCAAGTTTTGTATGTGATGGCTAAGAGGGTTTGAGTCACATCAGTCCCTAACTATATCTCTTGATGAAATTTGTAAGGTGCTATCCATCTTCGACAGTGTCACCGTGTTTGGGCCCTGGCTTGGACTGAGTTGAGCTTCAGACTGGGCCTTGTTCATTGTCAACCCCATCTTGGACAGAAGCTGGATGCAGAACAGCGAACATAGCAAGCCTTCGAACATTACGTCTTCTGCTTATGAAATGATCTGTAGGGCTCCTGAGCCCAAAAGTAACCCTAAGATGAACATATGGGGGTAGAACCAAAATACTGTTCCCAAAATGGGGGAAATGTATATAAGGCCCCGTATTATAATAGGAACCCAAATATGGGACCCCGTATGGACCGTAATTTAGGACAATCCCCATATGACAAACCAGGATCCCTCCCCCAACTTTGTGATGTTCAAGCAACTGAGCTCGGAGTGCACATGACCTATAGTCTAAACTCCTTAAAGGGGGGTTATAGGGGATATAGGATTTATATATAGAGATTATATGGGGATATATAGGTTATATAGGGATAATGGAAAAGAAAATGGAAACTACTATTTAGGGTTTAGGGTTTTGGGTCTAAACTCCTTAAAGCGGGGTTATATGGGGGATTATATAGGGGACTACTATAGGGGTTATTAAGGGGGATACTAGGAGTTTAGACTATAGCTCACATGGGTACATTTGTCTGACTTTCTGGAAAGCCGCATCGGGTATGGTTCCTGTAGCACAATCGAATTCAGGGACTGCCCACGCAGACCTCCAGACTTCATCAGGCACATACTCTGCGCTGCTATTTACAGATGGCCGTGTGGGATCACAACAGCAAAGGACAGGCAAGAACAGGCACATTCCTGCCAAGAGTGCCTATAGATCTCCAGCAAAGGTCAGTGAATCGCACACGCGCCAGATGGCTTGTGGTCAGAGTAAATAAACTTTGCGCACTGACAAAAGATTCAAAGCCTCAGGTGCAAGGGATGCACAGCCAAAGTACTCCAAGGACCACTTGGGGGGTCAGGGAGACTTAGTAAGTAGGTTAAAAATGGGGAGAAATGGGCTTACTATATGGGATATAGGGGTTATTCACCTACTTACTAAGTCTCCCTGACCCTCCAAGCAGTGGAGACGAACTTGCAGGACGAAGGGCAGGTCAAACTGGCAATGCCGCGAATCAGAACTGTCGGTCCCTAGGTCAGGTACCAACCCTAAACCCTAAACCCTGGACCCTAAGATGGATCAGTACCAATGATGACGGAAAGATGGAAGCCTAAGTTGGACATTTATCCATGCGCTGCCGCAGCATTTCCAGCGTCGTCTTGGCTGCCCTGCCCAGTGGCCTCACCTTGCGACCTGTGCTGCCTCTGCAGATTGCGGCACCTTTCTAGGTGCTCCACAGAGAAGGAGACAAAAACAGTCAGGGAGCTGTACTTTCTCATTTACTCATGCTTACTTGGGAATGAAGGAATAACGTGGGTTGCGGATCATAATCAGGGAGATGGACTACTACAGGGATCCATTCCTTCTTCCCAACTAAACACTATAAATGTAAATAAAGTAGCTTCCATTTTCTTTTCCATTATCCCCATAGAACCCCAATATAACCCTAATATTACCCCAATGGCTTACAACCCTAAACCCCCTTTAAAGGTGTAGAGCTCAGAGCTCCTGCGCAAATGCTCCAAAATCTGCCCTCTGCGCCTATGGCAGCGGGCCACTGTGAGCGTCAGAGCTATGTACAAGTATTTGGCCTGGGTTGCTGTTGAAAAAGGTTCAGCCGTCAGTGCATAGCCACGGACTCTTCATTATAACTATTCTCACTACTCTCACCATTGTTCCTGTTATTAATAGTATTACCATTATGAGTATTGCTCCTTTTAATGTGTCAGCAACCACAGGACAAGAGAAGCTGTGAATAATTTGCATCGGTCTGCCGGCAACTCAAAAGCCAGGGCCTGTCTGCCAAGGCGAGAGACTGTCTTGGGGGGTCAGGGGGACTTAGTAAGTAGGTTGATAATGGGGATAAATGGGCTTACTATATCGGTTATAGGGGTTATTAACCTACTTACTAAGTCTCCCTGACCCTCCAAGGTGAGCTTACGAAGGTGCAACACAGTCATAGTAAGGATAGTAGTAGAAAAATAGCATAGTAGTAATAGTCATGGCAATAACCATACTAGTAATACTTGTAAAAATACGAGTAATATCTGTAAAAATACTAGTAATAAGGATATGAGTCAGTTTCAGAGGCCGTCATGATATGCACCAAAGATAGCAGAATGCCATTATTTGAAATCCATAGGTTGGACACCTAAGTGTTGGAAACCCCACAGACTCTATACATCCCTAGGTACCCCCCAAAAAGCCTCTAGGTAGCAAGGAAGGAAGGAAAGGATCCTAGTAGTAGTCCCTATATGGAGGTTTCCCCAAATTAGGGGTACCATTTTTGGGGTCCCCATAAGGGATTATAGTATTTGGGGGTCTATATTGGGGTCCCCTTATTTTAGGAAACCACCATATAATGTTCACCTCATATTAATAAACCCCCGCGCAATTGCAAAATCCAAATCCCAGAACGTAATTTCAAACCCCCCGTAAATGCAAAATCCAACCTGCCAAACCGCAAAAATGTGGAAGCGCTCGAAAAGTACCGGTACTACATCTGGCTACGAGGAATGGAGTTCCAGCTCACGGTCCCGGATACCCTTAATTACGGAGGCTCGGGTTCACATCCTCGGGGGGCGGGGGGGGGGGCTTCTTATTATGAGGTTAACATTACTCCCCGATGATATAATAATTTTCATTTTCTTCTCCATTTCTTCATTTTTATGCTACCCTGCTGTATCTAAGCACAATGTGCATTTCAGTTTCCATTTTGTTGTCCATTTCATTCTCCATTATCCTGTCTGATATCCCTAAACCCTACATGATCCGTATATAACCCACACACATACACACGTACATACATGCATACATGCATATGTCTATAATCTCTATGTACTCCAGGTGAGACTGAGCGTTGGCACCTTGCCTTGCCGGCCTCAAACCAGACCCTCGATGGACCACCTGCAACATAGCTCCAACAGGAAACACGAAAGCTATATGCTATAAGGATTATAAGAGGATTATGGGGGTCCCTATTACGGATCTTTTATGTCGGGACTATTTTGGAGAAGTACATACCTGGTAGTTCCAAAACAAAGGACCCCAATATCGATGCCCAAATCCAAAAAAACTTGCTAAATCGACCCTCCAGAAGGTACCCCTAATTTTGGGAAATCCGTAGGGTGTAGCAGCAAAGGTTGAGTCGGGTTGAGAGGGAAACGTTGCATGACGGGCTTGATGCTTAAAGTCCTACATGACCCCATCGGTACATCATATCTTGAGAAGTAGAGGGTATTGTAGCACATGGCATCAGTCCAGGATCTGTGTATCAACAGCAGGTACTTGCAAGGCACGAATATGACGACATTACACGCAGGCCCGGTGTGAGGACGGGAGGATACCACACGAGGCGCGAAAGGAAGACACGGTAAACAAGCAAGATACGACACGAGGAATCATGCAAAAGCACGACACGAAGAAAACGCGAGGCACCATAGGCGCTTGTTCGGAACTGGAATGCAGAATGAATTTGCAGCTAACCCGCAGACCTAAACCCTAAACCCTAAAATTCAGACTTGGCATAAAAATAGTTTCATTTCTTTTCCATTATCCCTATATAACCCCTTATATATTCCCTATATACTTCCTATACCAAAATCCATTAAACTATCCCATACTATCCCTATATAACCCCGACATCTTCCATATATACTCCCTAAACCAAAACGTTCCCCTAAACCCTAAACCCCTAGACCTTAAACCTTGCAACCAATCCAAGCGGTCACATCCGGGGAGCGCCTGTTGAGTCCATCGTTTGCCGCACCTGCGGCAGCTGAAACAGAAAGCCTATGGGTTATGGGTTTAGGGTTTAGGGTTGGGGTTATATAGGGATTATATACGGAGTATATAGGGCTGCATAGGGATTATATAGGGCTACATAGGGATTATATGGGGCTACATAGGGATTATATAGGGACATTGGGATTATATAGGGCTATATAGGGGTTGTGTAGGGATATATAGGATTGTATAGGGACATATAGGGATTGTATAGAGATATATCGGGATATCTGGCCTTGGCCCTGAATAAAGCTGGAAAAATCACAAGGCTTCTCCATGTGGACTTGTCTCGATCCATAGCGAAACCCTCTAAGCCTTTACTTTTTTCTGGGCTTGCAGCTTGTTAGCTCACTTCTCAACTCTTTGGCCTTCAGAGGTATCGATGTCCCCCGGCTTCTGCTGCAGCTTTGGCCCAACCTTCCAGAAGGTACTATATGGGATTATTCAGTTGCATATATGGGGTTATATTAGGTTGAATAGGGGACGGAACGGCACATGGAAGCTCGGATTTTGGCACAGCTGCTTGTGGCTGGCTGCATGAAAGGACTCCCGCGTACTCATTGAAAAAAGGAAGCTTCTCAAAACAGGAGCCTCATGAGACCCCAAGGCTATGTGGTAGTTTCCCAAAATAAGGGGACCCCAATATAAACCCCAAAATATGATATTCCTTATTATAAGGACCCCCAAAATGGCACCTCTAATTTTTGGAAACCCCCATATAGGGATTGTAATATATTTGGGATCATACAGGGACTATTTGGAGAAATACCTACAGGAGCTACAGTCAACATTTCTCGATGTGATCAATGGACATGGGTTCCTTAAGAAGTATACCAAACCACCAAAGGAATCCGTGTCCACCCTTAACGGTCCTCTGGTAGCCCTAAACCTAAACCCTTCGTGGTCCCTTGGTAACCCTCATGTTGACAGGACTTCACATGAGCTACAGTCTAAACTCCTAGCATCCTCCTTAATGACCCCTATAATACTCCCCTAGCTAATACCCTGCATAACCCCCTTTAAGGAGTTTAGACCCTAGACCCCGAACGCTAATCCCCTATATATCCCCCTTAAAGGAGTTTAAACTATAACTCACATACTCTAAGCCCTAACCCTAAACCCGAAACCCAAATAAGACCCTATATAAATCCTAAACTCTGAACCCTCATAAAGCTTCAATACACTTTTTATTCGGCAACGCAGGATGGCTCGACGCAAGGTGGCGAGCTCCACCCACCTGCGGTCGGACGCATCAGGTTAGTTCAGTCTTCCCTGGGTTCTATGGGGATACTATATATTGGATTATACAGGCCCAGACCCCTGGGAGGATCTAAAAATTAGATCCCCTATATAGACCCATTATAACCCCCATGTAATCCTTATAGGGGATGTAACTTTTAGATCCTTTTGGGGGTCTGGGTGGGTATATATTATGGGGATATATTCGGGTTAGACAAGGTCAAGCAGGGGGAGTGGAAAAGAAGATGCAAGCTACTATTTAGGAGTTAGGGGTTAGGGATATATTGCCCCAATAATGGAGAATCGCATGGAAAAGACAATGAAACACAAAATAGGGGTTACATTGTTTACCTCTGGTTAGTGGTAATGTAGGCATGGAGAAGAACATGGAAACTACCCTCTAGGTCTTATAGGGTCCAGGAAAAGGACAAGAAACCGGGAACTATTATACTTGGAAACTTAGAACTCTGCTTACACATGGGCTATTGGGATTCCGTAGTCAAATTGAACATACAATGGAGACTAGTATGCTGTCTACTATAAGGATTCATTCCGACATGACTTGCAAACCAGAGGTAAGTATTCAGACGCAACATCGCGGCACGTCACTGTGAGAAGCAATCCTGCATATGTATGAACCCAAATAACAACAACGTAATCCTGCTTATATGGGTTCCCCAAATGGGTTCCTTTGGAAATGCACATACCCCGTGAATGCAATTAGTGTGGCCTTGTCAGATCCTTATGGGCTCTGGGGCCATCGAATCACAGCCATGTGCAGCTAAACTTGAAGTGCGCGCGAGGGGGGTGGGCACAATTTTCTAAGGGCTATAAAGGAATATACATACATATATATATATAGACATTTGGACTAGGCATTAGATGTCAAGATTGTCAAAATTGTCATGCCCATTTCGGGCACCCTAAATACCAGGGCGCAGATTTGTTGGAGACCCAAAGCCCAGCGACTGAGTTCCCTGCTCCAAAAGAAAACGCTACCTTTTTGCTCAAAAAGGGCTATACTAATAGGGTAATATATGTATCTATCTACCCCTGAAGGCTAAGGATTTTTCCATATCTCTACCCCTAAAGCCTAAAGATTTCTACTCAGATTCTAAGAAGAAAGGATACCTAAACCCTAAACCCTAAACCCTTAAACCCTAAACCCTTAAATTCTAAACCCTAAACCCTTAAACCCTAAACCCTTAAACCCTAAACCCTAAACCCTTAAACCCTAAGCCCTCATTTCACCCAGGCCTGGAGCCAGTAGGCGGCTGTAGCGTTGTTGGCCAAAGAGCCGGTCAGGACCTCAAGTTATCTATGAAGGGTTTAGGGTTTAGGGTTTAAGGGTTTAGGGTTTAGGGTTTAGGATTTAGGGTTTAAGGGTTTAGGGGTTTATGTAGGATGAGTAGAGAAAGTTGATTCACTTGTCATGTAGGATGCATAGGTAAATGGTTAAATCAGCTAACTTAATGTACTGTCTGTTTATCCTATGTGGGTTATTCTCAAAGTTATGGGTCCATTTTGGCCATAGAGTAAATTACGGCACCTATTATTCAGGGGTACCAGAATGGGACCCTGATTTTGGGAACTACTCATGTGTGTGAACCCTCGGCCAGACAACCCTAAACCCTGAATAACTTGGTTTAGGGTTTAGGGTTGATGGACGGCTCAGCTTAGCGCCACCTGTCTCATTTCAGGCGGGATTGACGCATCCGAGAGGATGTCAATGTGAACCTCCCACCAACAAAGGCATAGTAATACTATGGTACTAATATAATAGGCATATAGTACTACAGTAGTAATGGTATAGTCATGACAAAGGACTAAGATAGCATGCACAATCCATGATCTTGGTGAAAAAGCACCTGGAGCTAGTTCTTGCCGAACACTTTGGAGCCTGACACCGCTGCGCGAGTTCCTGCATGTGACCGCCGGGGACGAGCCTTAAGTGGAATGCTGGAGACTAGCAGAAGAAAGACAAACCTATATCAATATGATAAGTCCACACTGGCCACTGGCGCGATGCCATATTCAGAAAACCGAGGCATTCACGTGGAGAAGAGCACATCGCTGGCCACCAAGACAGAGAGTGCACCGCGCACATGACCTGAGAAACAGCTCAGTGGCATTTTGGACATGCCCCTGCCTGGTCTTTAGGGGTTTAGGGTTTAGGGATCTAGGGGTTTAGGGGTTTGGGGTTTAGCGTTTAGGGGGGGTTTAGGGGTTTAGGGTTTAGGGATTTAGGGTCTAGGGTTATTCAAACAATGCACGGTTTTCATCGTCCTAATCGCTGGGGCTGTGGAATGTAAAGACACCCGTGTGCGGTGTCTTTTTTCAAACCCTCCATGTCTACCCTGCGCAAGTCTGAGTGTGGCTCCGATGGAGGAGCTGCTCTGCAAGAGGGCCTGCTTAGGCTATTGGGGTTATATTGGGATAATGGAAAATACTATGGAAACTACTATAGCTTGAAAAAACACGGGGATGTATGAAGTGTTCTGCTACAGCTGCGTATCATCAAGCTCACTCAGGGCTTACGGGTTTGGAGCACTATCCACTTGGACTGGAAAGCTTGCGGAAGACCAACCCACTTCCATGTCAGATGAGAACTATGATCCGCTTTCAGGAAACCTATATGCAGCACCATTCATGCGGCATGTGAGATGTTCGGAGCATGCACACACCATTTTTACAACCACGGCCCTCCCACAAAACTAACGTTGCTCGAAATCGAGAGCCTGCACTTCAATAAAAGGGCTTCATGGGGTTTCATGCTAGTGTAAAGCAATTCTGGCCTCCACCTGTGGCGCGGCTTCAATTGCAGACATGAGGGTAGCCTGAATTGCCTGAACAGATGCGGCGGGCCCTTAATTTAGGGCATTTGTGTTGTAAAGGGATCTTTGCATACGGTTTGTGCTTTGTTGTCCGGGCTAATGGTCAATGGGAACTTGGTGAACGTGCTATCGTTTTCCAGCATTTGCTGACGTTCTCGTTCTGGTGAGTGTGTTCATTATGCAGCCCGGGCCTCCTCAGGTGATCTTCCAAGCCTGTCACGATCCAGACCTCCAGGAGTTGTAGGTTCACAAAGCTTGTATGCTCACGTGCACAAAGCCATCCAGCCTCCTCCGCTGCTTGTGACCGCTTGTCTTTCCTGTCCCGTTCTAATGTCAGGCAGCTGCTGGCCTGGGAAGGAGGAAAAGTCGTTTGACTCCTGCTCCCAGGCCGCTGAACCTGCATCATCAGTCTGCTGAAGGTCTCTGTAGTACGGCTGCTCAAGCACAGATGGCTGTGAGAAATCGGACTGCGGCCACTGTTGCTGGTGTCGTTGCGACTCATTGCGAGGAGGCTGATGCATGTCGCCACGCCCTTCGCTAGCAACTGCAGATGCTCCCACGGCCCGCTCTTCGACATGACATGCCTTCCACTCGTGAGCTCCATGAGCACCGTTCCCCGAGCTAGCGCCACCATTCAGCTTTGGAGGTGACCCTGGCGCCACGTGAGGTTGTGCCAATCTGTCAGCCTCCTTTGGGACTTCTCTGGCTGCTGGGACCTGTCAGGATGCAAACGGTGGCACGTCAACTCTGCAGGCTCTGACCCGAAAGCTCAAAACCCCTCATCCAAAGCAGCTGTCCAAGATCTGGGTTGCCGTTAAGGGGACTTAAATTAAGTTACTATATTGGGGAAACCCTATTATTTATTATATATGCCCATTATGGTAACTTAAGTTAAGTTCCTTAACAGCAACCCAGAAATGTGTGATACTTCTCTGCCTGGTTTGTGGCCTCACCTTGGTCAAAAGTCAGGCGCGGCTGCCAGCTGCTAGACGGCATAGCATGACATTTTTGGCAGACTAAGGCTGCAACTTCGTGGCCTGGGCCGAAGCATGGTAGTGACAATACGCACATCTCCACCCCTTTGACAACTAACGTGGATGGCACTAAGCGAAATTGTTAGGCGCCGCTGATATGGGTCCTTCATCCTGGGGGCTTTCTATACCAACTACCTTCTGGTGGTTAGTAGGGAATGAGGGGATATATTATACAAGGGATTATATAGGGATCAAAATCCCACATTCCCTCCTAACCACCAATAGGATTATGTAGAGATCTACACTAAATAAAGCCGCAAGCAGCAGAACGGCTCGGATGGGGTTGCGACTGCGCGTCTCGAAGCAGCCAAGGATTTGGTTCTCGGGGAGGAGGAGGATTCAGGGGCGCATAGCCCAGGCCCTGAACAGCAGAAGTACAGGAAAGCTCCAGCCACTCAAGTAAAAGGGAAATGACTGTATGATGTAGTGGTTTCCATTCTCTCCGGCATGCCTGCAGTGGGTAGTACTACATTATGCAATCAACTATCTAGATTTCCGTATGATGTATTGGATTGCTACTAGCGGTACTAGCGACTGGGCTAGTATTGGAACTGCTAGCCCTTACCCGAAACTCCCCAAAATACGAGCAGTTAAAGGACAATAGTTTCCAATCCAACATTGAGCCTGAAAAAGGCCCCTTGCAAAAGGATAGTAATCTATGTAGTGGGTCTTCCCCTTTCAGTCACAGTTACCACAAGAATTTCTAGGAGTCATATGAGGACTTTGTTGAAATGTTTTAGTGTAGGGCCCTTTTTGAGGTTCCATGTGAGATATAATCTAAGCTCCTAGTGTCCCCCTTATTATAACCCCTGTAGTAGTCCCCTATATAATCCCCTATATAACACCACTTTAAGGAGTTGAAACTCTAAACCCGAACCCTACATAACCCCCTTTGAGGAGTTTAGATCGTGGCCCATGTGAGGGGTGATGAAAACCCACACCCATTTAAATGACCCTTAATCCTGCTATCGTGTGTTTTTACTCTTATCGTTTTACAAAGTTTCGCCGT
>CAJNIZ010037091.1:40874-50914 GCA_905231905.1 Symbiodinium pilosum | reverse complement strand
ATCCCTATATAACCCCAATATGCCAATCTGCAGCGGGGGGGCAAACCAAGCAAACGGCTGCTGGACTCAACGGTCTAGGCTATGGGAAGGTCGCGAGTGGCACCAGCGCTTCATCATTGCTGCTTTGTCGGCTCCTGAACTACCCTGTGGATGTTTGCGACAGCGGTTGTGACCTGCGCCCAAAAAGCTGCAGATCCACCAAACCCAGCGGCCTATTGCACATTGCATGCTTCTGACGAGCCTGCTCGGCTGTGCCTTCCAAGCCTGTCAGTATCGTCAAGCGGGCAGCCAACAAGATAATGCACAAGGTAAAGCTTTTAAATCTTGATTGGATTAGTGGCCAGCGCAGTATGTTACATGAACATGGCCAACATCCCAATAAAGCCCCTACACAATGCCTATATGACCCGCCTATGTAATCCCAAATAAACGCCTANNACTATCAACCCTATATATAGCCGCTAGTTGGCCCCTTTTTGCTCCCTACCTTGTATCAGCTACTCAGCTGGTCCCTGCCTATCGGCGTATCCGGCATGCCCATGACCTTGGATCCATGCGCTTTGTGTGGGACTTCCCCACAACCACGGTGTAAGGGTTTAGGGTTGAGGGTTCCAAGGTTTAGGGTGTACGTTCTCTTCCCATAAGATCGGGATTAAGCTTTTTGTTTTATACTGGGGAACTCGGTGTGCGCACTAACTAACAGAGTCACAGCCCCACAGGTGCCCAAAAGTGCATGCATCCAAGCTGGGTCCGACCCAGATTACCAAGACCATTGCCATTCTTTAATAGCGACTGTTCTTACTTCTTAGGCAGCTCTTACAACCACGACTCTTACTCTTACTCGTACTGCTACTGCTACTGCTGCTGCTACTACTCCTCCTACTCCTGCCGCCGCCACTGCCGCTGCCGCTGCTTGCTGCCGCTGCTTGCTGCCGCTGCTTGCTGCCGCTGCTTGCTGCCGCCGCCGCCGCCGCCGCCGCCGCCGCTGCTGCTGCTGCTTTTGCTGCTTCTGCTGCTTCTGCTGCTGCTGCTGGTACTACTACTACTACTACTACTACTTCTCCTGCTCCCGCTCCTGCTACTAATGTCGTTGCCATTGCTATTAGTAATGTTTGCAGTGATCACCTGAGGCATTATCTTCAAGGCTCCGACATTTTGCTTGCCAATGCTGATTTCGACTCCAGTCCCTTCCAACACCTCCAGGTGTGGACCACCTACCTACCCAGATAAGCTTCTCTGCAGCTACTGGCCGGCTTAATTTCTAAACACACGCGCCTAAGCAGATCCCAAGTACAGGGTGTGATATGTGTGGTTGGGCGCAGATCGTGCCTCGGCAATGGTTGCCCCTTTGATTCCCACCTCAGGCTGATCTTTAGGGCTTAGGGATTCTCAACTTACAGCTCCACTTGGATCCTCTGCGCAGACCAGACTCCAAGACCGCATCCTGGCGCTATCTAGAAGGCCCTAGGAGTCTAAAGAAGACGTGGTGATTGTTGGTAGGAAATGGAGGAACGGATCCCTATCAGAGCAGCACCTGTACAAGCCCAAATAGGACAGCAATCTCCATTTTCTTTGCCACCCCTATATTTGCTAGTACCACCCTAAACCCTAAACCCAACCAGCAAAAAACAAGACCTATAAACCCCCAATATACTATAGTAGTTTCCATTTGATTTTCCATTATCCCTATAAACCCCCAATATACTGTGGTAGTTTCCATTTTCTTTTCTATTATCCTCACTAGAAGCATGGCCATCCATTGGGCGCGCACAATGACGGGAATAGCTGTTGCCGGGACTATGATGACAAAGAAACCGATCTCGTTGTCCAGCAGATCCTGTGTGTGAGTGGAGCATTGTTTTTGCTTCTGATTTGTATATATATATATATGAATATGTTGCATGCAGCCATGTTGTTCTCTTTTAAACCTTTACTACAGCAAGTTTCTCACTATGTTTGATCCCCATGCTGTTCTGGTTACCCAACCTGACAGATCCCGCCAGGCAGCCATGTGGTAGGTTGTCATAATTGCGGTCCCTTTTTGGGTAGCCTAAGAATGATGGGCCATGCTAGAATGGGGAGGCACACAGAGACCAGACTTTGACAACCCACCTTATGGGGTTTAGTGCATCGTAGGTTTATGGAAGGATTGCAAGCTGTTGGTGATTATTCAGCCTTCTACATTGCTGCTTGC
Source organism: Symbiodinium pilosum (assembly GCA_905231905.1). Classification (NCBI taxonomy): domain Eukaryota; class Dinophyceae; order Suessiales; family Symbiodiniaceae; genus Symbiodinium; species Symbiodinium pilosum. Next base: position 48,720 of record CAJNIZ010037091.1, on the reverse strand, counting down.
GGCCAATCTGTCTCCTGCTGTAACAAGTAGACGCTCCTTACTATTGGGGGAGAGGCCACTCCTGACCAACATAAATCAGCACGAAAAAAAACACCCTGAAAAGCGTAATGTTTAGGGCTTAGGGTTCATGGGGGTATCAACATCGGGGTGCCGTCTAGACAGTTAGAACAATGGAGAATTAGATCGAGAAGAAAGGTTTAAGGCTTAGTTTGGTCACCTTTGGAGATCTTATGACTGCTTTGCGAGAGGGGTCCCTGCTAAGGAAAATGTCGGTGTTGATTATCCCCTAAGCCCCAAGCCCTAAAAGAAACTCGCCGTACTCTTCCCAGGGATCCCGTGCAAGGGGTTTAGGGCGTATGGGTTTAATACCTTGGTTTTATTGTCGCTGGGTTTATGGGTTTCTTGGTTTATGGATGTAGGGTTTCCTGTGAGTATCTCCAAGCCCGGTGAGTGTCCCAAAACAGGCTTGCCTTAGAGACATACAGGTAGGACAACTGTGCAGGAAACTCCCAACGCTCAACCCTGAACCATGTCGTCCATGCAGAGCTCCTACGTCTCCCAGAACACTAAATCTCTCTAAACCCTCACATATCTTATATGTTGATATGCCCACAACATATGTGTATAGATATTCCGGGTTCTTATACTTAAGGAATCTTGTAGGCGGGGCGTAAAGAGTTATGATCTTTGTAGAGCCCAGGACATTTTGGCATCCCTTAGAAACATCGTCACAAATTTCTTGAGACTGGTCTGTAGGTTTAGGGTTGAGGGTTGAGGCCCATAACCACAACTTGTCAAAACAAAAACAGGTCCGTAGGATTATTGTGTATGGGGGAGGGGGGGGTTGGGAAAATCGGGGATCCTTTTTGTCTATCACGAGGATCATCGAAGCTTCGGGTATACAATGTCTGTTTTGGGCAAGTCCGATATCAAAATGAACATATTATTTCTAAGTAGATTGCAGAATGAATCTCAGAGCTCCTGCAGCTTCCGCAGCTTTTGGACCTCGAAGCGGGGGTGTACTTCAGTGTTTGGAGTCTCTCAATAGCAAGCCTATGAGTAAAGGGGACTGCCTAGAGGACTCATTGGTACACAAATTCTGGCATTTTTTGAAGATCGGACGCTTCTTAGTCGATCGGAACGTTTTTGGTCGGTGAAATTACGAGGCTTCAGGCCAGAAAATCAAGCTGGACAGAAATCATAACCACAACTCGGGCGCAATTTCCCGCAACTCGGGCGCAAATTTGTGCAACCTTGGGCGCAATTCTGAAAACTGTCCAGCCTTTGGTGGAAGCATGCTGACACGGGCGCTTTCTCCAAAATCGGGCGCTTTTTCTCACTGTAGAACGGACAACAGTGAGGGATGCCAGTTTGTGTATCAATCGGTCCTCCAGGTGGAGCTTCTCGGAAAAAAATACTGAAGCTGCATGATGCGCGCAAGAGGTATCCAAAGTCCAGCGCCCCAAACCCTAAACCCTAAAGCACCTACCCAGGAAGAAGATGTCCGTTCGAAAAGCTAGTCTCGAACCAAATCCTGTTCCTAGGGTGGCTGCCCACAGGTGCTGGAACAAGGCGCCACTTCTGTAGGGCGCCAAGGGGACTTGACTAAGCATATGTATAACCCCTGTACACCATATAATATAACAACAACTCTAGACACTGTAAACCTACTTGCGGAGTCAATTGGTAGGCTTAGTTTTGCGGAGGAGTTGCTCCATCAACGTGGACGCTCTGAAAACACAGGGCCCAGGAGGGACCCCTAGGATATGTACTATGGGGATGGGGTTGTGGGGATTGTGAAGGTGAATTGTGGACAGCCAGTACATAAGTATGTACACACACAACTAGGCTCGACAGCTTCCACTCATCACTCATATGCTCAGAGCCTTGAACCAAAGAAATTACAACAATTAAGAAGCACGCTGCTTACTTGCTGAAAAGCGATCATCTCCCTATCAGTGCCCTAAACAGGGACTTGAGCTGTGATCGCTCTGGTAGTATAGCGAGGTGAGATTGTTCCCTCACGAGTGGGTGTCTCATGCAAAACGGTAGCCGGCTGCTGTGCAGTGGAATTCTGCAGGGGTCTGTTTAGTTAGAATATTGTTTAGGGGCATAATGTGCTATGGTCATAAATATGATGGTTATGTACAAGGTACAATGTTGATAGCTAGCCAGGCTTCAATGTTTCTGAGGCGACTGCGATTCCCAAACAAGCTCGGGATTTCTGCTCAGCCTCCAAACCAAGAGAGCGAAGCTTACACTCCCTGCTCATCAGAATAGGGAATTGCGAATTGGAAAGACAATGGGAACTACTACATGATTGAAGATTGTGTATACTATAACATACCAAAATGCTATATATATATATATAATGACATACTATAATACACCAGAATATACCATTATGGGGGCTGCTACAGGGATCCATTCCTGCATTCCCCAAAGCAACAACCAGCCAGCAGATCAGCTCTGCATCTTTCAATAGTCGAAGTGGCTGGCTGCCAACTCAGCGCGTTCGGGATGACAGTAAGAGCAGGTCAAAGATAGAATTGGGTTTGGTGGTATATGTTATACCATAGTCCAGTAAGGGCTGTAAGGCTGTAAGGGATACCAGGGGTAAGTAGCCCTGTGCACCCTACTTGTGTTCAATGCCGCGAGCTGAGACCGCAGGACTAGGACTGCTTGAGCAAAACGAAGGATTTATTCCAAGTACAGGGTGGTATCTAACAGAGACAACTAACAGAGACAACGGAAGTAGGCCGTAGTGAGCCTGATGTTTCTGCAGCCAATATTTCAATTTCAATGCGCTCTGAGACTTCCACTCCGCCCTAGTCAAGAAAAGGATGCGGTTCTGCTTCAAGTCACTGATATCGTCCGAGATTTGGGAACTTTCTGCGAATCGCGGCAGCGACGCTGAAGATAACAATGCACGCAAGTATCCACTACGGGACATGCCATGGAACTATGTTACAATAAGTCACTGAACTGAGTCTTTTTCAGCATTCTTTGGTCTCCTGTAGCTACAGCACTCTAGCCTACAGCACTCCAGCTGCAATCTTATTTCTATGGTTGGCGATAGTTTGCCCACAATTTTGAAAACCTTCTGTGTGTTTTCTTCAGCTCGGCGAGCAGAATACAGTACCATTCATTGGTTAAGGAATATAGTCCCCCTTTAACAGATAGAATATGGCTTTGGGTAAATCATACTAAGACCTCCACATATCCCATATTCTATCTACTTAAGGGGGACTATATTTCCTAAATCAGATTAGGAAAATGAAGAGGATATAAGATAAGGGTGTTGAGTTGATCCCTAATACGGGGGGTTGTCAAAAATTCCCTGTTCGGCTACCCTAAATACCAGGCGCCGTATGATAATAGGGAGCCCAAAAGGGACCATAATTTTGACAACCACCCATATGATTGAAGGTATAGTGCTGGGCACCCTGAGACTGGAATGTAAGTCCAAAAAAAGCCTGCCTGCCCGCTGATGGTCACAATTCGATCACCTTGCTTCATGGGTTCCCCAACCATCCCCTCCCTCCCCATGGGTTCCCCCTGAATTAACCTAAATTAAGCCTAATCATCCCCAAATAACCTTCATCAAGGGGGAACCTAGGGGTGTAGTATGGAGGAGGGTAGTAGGGGGGAGAGTTGGGCAGTGGATCCCTTCAGGGTTTAGGGAGTTTAGGGTTCAAAATCTTCCCCTGTAACATGGTTGATCCCCCGAGAAAACTTGAATGGCCCACAACCGGCAGGGTCGTATCAACAACCGTAACCATAGTCACTCTCCCATCCCAATATACACCCAACATATTATAAAAGTTTCCATTTCGACCAGCAAGTCACTCAGGCGACTTGGCGTATCTCGAGTGCCGGAAACATCAATCAGAGCTCCAGTGCTGTCAGACCTTCTTAGGGTTTAGGGTTTAGGGTTTGGGGTGCCAAGATTTGCACAGAACAAGGGTCAAAGACGGGTCGCCTTATGTGCGTATACATGTTGATGTGCAGTCTTTCTAGAGATGACGTGTGTGTAAGGTTTAGGGTTTAAGGATTTAGGGTTACAACAGTGCAGAATCCAATGGTAAATACAATGGAACATGACATGGGACATGACATGAAACATGAAAGCATCCAGTAGCAAAAGACTGCAACACCGTCGTTCAAGCACTTGCGCAAGAGTCATGCCAGAGAACGCTGTAGCACTCAGCCCTGAGAGACACGCAATTGTGCCAAGATCTCATTGTTGTTGTAGGTCACGAAATCTACAGCCTCAGTGCTAGGCAAAACCCTCTCGCAGTTGATGAACGCCTCTCAAATTTGCAAGAGCCACTGAGAGTCAGCTGGAAAAGCATAGGGAGGCTTCCAAAGATCAGAGGCCCTCATCACAAGTTATAATGCATTGGGTCTATGCTGTGCCCCCCCATTCATGGAAACTCCCATCTGGCTTTGGTCGATGAAGTTGAGGCCGCAGCCTCTTGAGGAAGGAGGCATCGCCAGGGAACAGGGAAGTTCATAGCATCCCCGCCCACATGGTGTCACTGTGTTGTTGCACGTCTCGTCTTGCGTCATCCCTAAACGCACAACCCTGAGCATTGTAAAAAATCTGGGTCCCCAACTTGAAGGTTATCGATCTTTATTTTGAAGGCTATGATGCTTCTGGTAGGGACTCAGGAAATCTCAAAGAGCTGGACCCCAAATTCTTGGTTCTGGAAATACCCTCTTTGCGTGTCCGCATGAAGGATCTTCTAGTTGAACTGTGAGTGCCAAGGAAACTTGTCCAGCTGAGAAGTTGAACTCGCTAAAGATTCCCAACATAAGACACCTATAGCCTATAGCCCTTAATTACATGGGTGGTTGTCAAAATTATGGTGCCTTTTTTGGTGTACCCTAAAATTTAGATGCTGTATTATGATAGGGGTCCAAAAAAAACAACCATAATTCTGACAACCACCCACATAGAACCCTAACAGCTTCCTTTGGGCTACTCAAGCTTCTCATGAAAGGTCAGTGAAAGGTCTGAATGTAGGCTGCTACGCATACAAGAGCCTACAGGCACCTCTGGCTGTCCAAGCATAGGGTTTAGGGTTTAGGGGTTTGGGGTTTTGGGTCTAGGGGTTCCTGACGTGTTGTAGGCTCAGCGAGTGGGAGTTTGCCGAAACTATTGTTCCCAAACGGGACGAGCGCAAATATGAAATCACGCTGCAACAGGATCGCCGATAGTTTAATACCATATATATATATATACATACAGATTTGTATATACATACAAACGGTACTACACTAGACGATACAGATCCTCAAGGAAAACTGACCATTGCTGATTGGTCCAGGCACAAATCAAGACTTGAAAAGTTGAGAGCAACATGTGTGGGGTGGGACGGGGGGGATAAATATGGGGAACCCGCATGTTAGACAAGCCCATATTGATAGTGGCCGTTTTTGCTACTGCCAACGTAGCTGGACGCTAATCAGAGATCAGAGTACAGTTGAACGATAAATAGAACATCACCAGGAAACAACGAAGAATAGCATCAAAGCCTGGGGGTTCTCTCAAAGTTGGACTACCCTCGTAAGAGCGCCTAGTGCAACCACCTAAGCCCTAGACCGGATTACAGGCTCCACTTAAGAATTCTAAGGAATCAATACTGAGAAATTATCATCTCTACAAGGTTCATCACAGCGACCTACTGGTGCTTCAGGGGGAGTGGGGGAGGGAATATAGGTACCATTATTACAGAGATATGTATACCGGGTTTTTGTAGGGATTGCTATAGGGATCCACTCCCCCACTCTCCCTTAAAGCACCAGTGAGGCCGGAGGCCGCCTCTTCCCAAGTGGAATCGCCAATCATTACGAAGTCTTCCTCCGGCATGCGCTTGAATCAAGCCACTTAAGGTCATGCCAAATGCCTGGTTCATCAAGGCGGTATATAGTTGGTATTTGGTATCTGAAAGTAGGCGGGCCTTAGGGACCCGAGTATATACTGACTGCAGGGGGCATTCCCCCTGGAGAAACCAACAAAATCGCCTCGTCCAGCTCTTCGAATGCAGGCAGAACCTGTCTGACAGGTGCTTAAAGGGAAGTGGGGGAGTGGTTCCCTAGAAAAGTCCCTAAACTGGGCGGTTTGGATACTCCCTATCCATAATCTGCACATTCCTTGTCAAGGAATCCTGCTCAAATATAGTAACCATATGAGCTATAGTCTGAACTTCTAGTATCCTTAATAACCCCTATAGTAGTCCCTTATATAATCCCCCATATAACTCCCTTTAAGGAGTTTAGACTACACTAACCATATGTAACCATCCCTAAGAAGCCTCTGGGAGGTTTGTTAAGCCCCTGCAATGCCCCAAAAAGGCCTGCAAAAGGCTCCTGGGAGGCCCTAGGCCAAATGGGTAAAGTAAGAATTCCCTCATTCATCTATTTCTGGCAGCATTTTCAGGAAGAATCCTAAATCCTAAACCTCAGGCTACCACTTGACTGTAGAAGCATCGGAGGCCAGGAGTCCTGGTCAATCAACCCGTGAACTTTGCTTTTCAGAGCACAATCCCCAAAGGTCCTAGGGAGATAACACAGAAAACGTCAGAATACGTGATCCCCCAAACCGCAAACGTATAATCCGGAAAGGCCTGAAGAATTAAGGATTGCTTAAGAACCGCCCAGCTATATCACCCCTAGACTAATACCTCTATTTGCTCGCTCGCTTCCCTTAGATCTAAAGGGGGGCTACATACCCTAAACCCTAAATACTACAATCAGATGCATGCAATTGAGAGCATGAGATATCGATGTGTAAAGCATCGTTTCTGACTTCTAAATTTCATAAAAAGACTTTGGTAACCCGGACCCCTATATTGGGACCCATTACAATCATATAGGGTCCCAATTTTGGGGCTGGGGCTACCAAAGACCTCTTAATCAGCAAAAACCTTATGCACACCCTATTAGTTTCCATTTCATTTTCCATCTTTGCACCATTTGATTCTACATTATCATGGGGACTGCTACTCAAAACGTAAACCCTGAATGGCTTCAAAAGACGCATGAGCAACAGTTAATATTTCCCCCTAGAAAATTTATGGACATGGGTTGCTTATTAGGGATTATACCAGGGAGTATGCTCAACTACAAGAGGGGCCCCTATGTCCACTATTAAGGGTCCCTTAATTGGGCTACTATTGACAGTACTTGGAGGGTCGCGGGGACTTAGTAAGTGGATGAATAATGGGGTTAATTGGGGTTATTATATGGTTTATAGGGTTTTTAACCTACTTACTAAGTCCCCCTGACCCTAAACCCTAAACCCTATACTATAGTAGCTTCCATTTTCTTTTCCATTATTACTATATAACCCCTAAACCTACTTACTAAGTCCCCATGACCCTCCAAGTAGCTCACATGAGCAACCCCGCCTCTACCCAGACGGCTGGATTTTCAGCACAGTCCGACTCATCTGAGGCCTCCGGACCATCCTGCTGTCAAGCAGCTATGGTGGGTTGCTACAATACCCCCTGTATGATGCAATGGTGGGGGGTGTTAGGGATACGTAAGTTAAGTGTGGTTCATGAAATGTGGTTGGGGCCGTCAAAGTATGGGTGTTTCTTAACAACATGCCCTAGAACAACTCAACTACGGAACCATGCCCCCGTAACATCTCCACACAGAGGTCTAGGGTCGTCCTCAAAAACTCGCTTTCGACAAACTCACATAGTGACTGCGGGAGGTATGGCGCATGGCTGTATGAAGACTCCACATGAGCCGTAGTCTAAACTCCTAGTATCCCCCTTAATAACCCCTATAGTAGTCCCCAATATAATCCCCTATATAACCCCCCCTTTAAGTA
>CAJNIZ010037091.1:23119-37810 GCA_905231905.1 Symbiodinium pilosum | reverse complement strand
TACAGGTCTCTGGAGGGAATAACAATAGTAATAATAGTGAGAATAACAATAGTAATATAGTAATTGGAAACACTGCCAGCGTCAAACCTGCAAGCGCCAGCCCTGCCGCGGCCGCGTTAGTCAGCAGGCTTCCCACAGCCAGTGCCGACATTGCGCACAGCCAGCGCGCTGGCTGACTGTAATACCACTACTAACAATAAAAGGCATAATGGTAACAACAATGATACCAATGAAAGTAATAACTGTAGATCTGAAGCCGGGCCTGTGATATTATGTCATTTTTGATTGGCCGACTCCGGAAACTAGACCATCTGTTCTCGCACGAGCGACTTTGGTCTTCGCCGGCAGGTTACTTTAAAGTGAGACTGTGATACCGATGTGCATTTGCGGGATTCCAGCATCTTGAGCACAATCACTTTCTGCGACGCTGACAGATGTGGAAGATTCCAGAACGGAGCATTTTCGAAAACAGCAGTCCCCCTTATCCACCTCAAAACGCCACAATCATCCGCAATCCCTCCGCTCAAGATTTCCAAGTCCCCTAACTTGTAAAGAGCCAAAATCATATGTATCTCTGCAGAACCCTTTCCAAGCGACTCCCTTTTCTTTCAAGACCTAAATGGGGCCACAGCATCTGCGTCATTTCTGGAGACTCGCCCGCCTTGCAGGAAAAAAAAAAAACATATTATGCAGGTTTGGTGGCGAAGCTCTATGATCAGGAATTCGGGTAAGGGGCGATTTGATCAACATGGCACAAGCTTCCCTTGCTGTTCAGACTTCTTCGTTAGTTACCGAGGACTTTCCGCTGAAGTTTTCTCTGCGCATGCACCACGTTCACTCGGGCGTTTTAAATATGGGGTTCACGATTCTGAAGATCATAAAGCCTAAGGGTCCAAGGACTCAAATAATGGGGTATTAGGGCCCAAATACCATTGATATTATAGTATTTGGGCCCTAGTACCCTATTATTTGAGTCCTTGGACCCTTAGGGAAAGGCCTAGAACCCTAAACCCGAATTTACATCCTGCACCAGGTCCTAACCCTTGCAGCCCAGCCTCCGACCGGGTAGGGGAGGCATCGGGAGAAACCCGGGGTGGTGCCTCAGAGACACTGCGCATACCTGTGTTTGATGTTTTCATGAGGACTTCAGGCTTCAGGCAAAAACTTTTGAATCCAGAGTAAGGCCGGGGCGGCTAGGAAGCATGCAGCTGCCATGAGCATGCTGAGCTGATTTTGGGGTTCGGCGTCCTGCTTGACCTCCCACCTCGCGAGATACACGCTGGTACTCTTTGAATGAGCGAGTCCGACTACTGCAACAAACCAAGCCACAGCAAGACATGCAAGTGCTCAACATGTACTTCCGAGTCTTCTCAATGCTGTCACTTCCGTTCTGCTAGTGTTTTCCAGGTGCCCTTTCCCAGCCGTTAGTACTTACGACTTCGTACCAATACGGTCATCATGGGGGCTCACGAGAAGAGACCTCAAACTTAAGGAAACCTCCATTTGATGCGCACACAGAATCGCAGCAAAGGCTTCAGCGGCCTGCGATTCAATGTCTTCTGAGCCTGTCTTCAGCTTCGAGAAACATGAGAAACGTCAGCAAGCGCTGGCACTGACCATGGGCTATCTTCAAAGCATTGGGCCCTTAACACTTTCAAGGAGTTCCACCTAAAATAGCACCTAGAACTTGGGTATTGCCCCCCCCGCCCTGTAACACTCCAGAAAAAAAGGGTGTCGAATAAAGGGCTATATATACCTGTATTATGCAAATTATCCAACTGTTACAGAGTGGGGGCAGTACCCAACCTAGAACTTTTGGGGTACCGAATAAATGCCTAATCTTGGATGCCAATCGTCTGCTCTCCCGCCTCCCCGTTCCGAACTGTCGTATACTCGCATCTAGTCCTGGTTCCTCCGCAAAATCTTGGAAAGAGTGACATTGGCAAGCGTGTGCCGCACCTAACGAAGGCATAGGATATTCACTTCACAACACACGTCCCGAAAATGTCTCAGATGATTAAAGTCAAAGTTGTTTTCGCGGTTGGCGGGCACCGTCTTCATTCAGCCTGCAGGGATGTGGTAGTTTTCCAAGAGGGGGGACCCCAACATAGATCCCAAACTACAACAGTCCTCATAATAAGGACCCCCCAAAAAAAGGTACGGCCAATTTTGAGAAACCCTAAGCCCTAAACATTAGTTTCCATTTTCTTTCCATTATCCCTAAATAACCCCTACATTACCCTCATAAACTCCCCTTAAAAGGTACCCTAATTTTGGAAAACCCTAAATCCTATAATCCCCTATATAATCCCGATATAACCCCAGTATACTCCTAATTTTGGGAAAACCCTCATGCGACCCCCGGCTCCTGCTTTGCGACCTGCCTGGCCCATGCTTAGTTGGGAATTGGGGAATGAACCCTAAACTTGTTAGGGTTTAGAGTTTAGGGTGTAGAATCTCCCAAAATCACCCTAGACTCGTTAGGATTTAGGGTTTAGGGTGTAGAATCTCCCAAAAACATCCTTACAATGCTTTCCCCAGCTCCAAACTTAGCATGAATAAGCCGCTGGAGCCAACAAAGCCCTTTGCAAGAGTACAAATTAGGGGTACCCTCTTGGGAGTCCCCATTTTATAAGGGCTATGATATTTTGTCGTCTATATTGGGCCCCCCTTATATTGGGAAACGACCATATAACTTCATATAACTCCCTACGTACACCAAGTGTTCATTTTATGTTCCATCTTCTCATCCATTTACGATTTTCCATTCTTGGGATTCTATACCCCAAGCCCTAAATAGTAGCTTCCATGTTCTTTTCCACTCCCCTCTTATATACCTACATAGCCCCTCTAAATCCTAAACCCTTAATCCTAAACCCTAAACCCAATTTGGGGAACTACCACACACGCTTTTGCAAGTCCTCCGTTCTTAGCACGCTGGAGACGGCACCTCCCAGGCTATGACGGAGGCTTTTCATCTCCCTTTTCTACCAGCATATCTAACTATGAGACGATGTATATATACATATGTATATATATATATGTACATATAGATAGATAGACAGATAGATAGATAGATAGATAGATATATATATATATCCATATATGCCTAGACCCTCCATCTACCCTCTGTAACCCCAAATAGGGACCAGATACCCTTATTCAAAGGATACAAGGAGGCTCCGGGCGTATGTATAGTAATCACGTGTATATGTACATAGCCATCTTCTGTGTACATGTATATACATGCTACATGTATGTAAACACTACAAGAGGACTTCTTCAAGACCCCCAAACAAAACCCAACATCTGCCTCGGCACTTCTCGATCGTCGGGTGCAAAGTTCTCAAGAACCTTCTGCCGCTGGTCCTCCTGGTGCTGCCTCAAGCATGCAGGTAGTGCAGAAACGCACACTGCACAGCAATGGGGGTTGCTGAGACAGGGGTGCACTTGGAAACCCTACGAGTAAACATAGAAAGGGAGGATGTGTCTCGGAGCAAGGAAACAAGATATGCTGCTGCAAATGGGGCGTGCATCTGCCTCTGCAGCTCACATTCGAGCCCCAAAGCCCGGAATATTTTGCCTACTTCGACCTGCCAGTATGGGTGCCTTGCACCAAAGCAAGTGGCAACTTTTCATGGCTTTCTGTAAGGGAAGTTGAGTATGTAGGGATCATGGACTTCCCCTTCGACAGTTAAACCGAACGTGTTTTGACAAACTCCCAAATCAGGGCTTCAAAAACTAGCTCCCACTTGTCTACCGTAAAGATATCCCCGTTGAAAGGAAAATCCAAAGAGCCCCCATCATTTCCAACAACCCCCTAGAGCCCTGAAACCCTGCATAGCCCTACAGAAACCCTGCATAGCCCGACAGAACCCTATACAACCCTAAATACTGACATATACAACCTAAGATAAAGTCACAATGTCACCCCGTATCATCCCGGGGGCTGAAACGAAGTTTGTAGCAACTGTCCCGGATAGAATTCCTGTTGGGGACACCCAGAATTCCGTACAATCCCTACATACATGTAGGGTGCCCAGAGCACCCTGATTCTGAGAAACCCCTACATACCCCCAAAACACCATGCAGCTGCCAGCGCGCCACTGACTGGGTTGCTGTTAAAGATCTTTAAACTAAGCTACTAAAACAAGGAAGCCCTATTATCTACTGTTTACCCATATTATGGTAACTTCATCTAAGTTCCTTACCAACCCTATTGATGTCCGACCTTCTTTAAAGAGTAGGCCCCCCCTCCTAACATTAGGGCCCTCCGAAAAATGGAAACTAGGGTCCTCAATATGCCCCCCCTGAGCTCCCACGGGTTCTGAGGTTCCTGTGGATTGATTTAGAAGGGATTGGTGAGTATCCTTCCTACTCAGGCACCCAAAATCAAAACACATTATAGGGGACCCTCAAATCATTGCTTTGATCCTGAACAAGCCGGCCCCAAAACACATTATAGAGGACCCTTTCAATAAAGCAGGTGGGACATTTCTTACTATATACCCACATTATGGTGACTTAGTTCAAGTTCCTCAACAGCAACCCAGTGAACCTGGGGCATGACTCCCTAAACCACGAAACCAAGTTTCTTAACAGCTAATAGGAGGTATATGGGGTTATACAGGGGTTATGTACGGATTATAAAGGGATTATATAAGGCGAATATAGGGGTTATATAGGTATAGGGGTTATATGGGGGCTATAAAGGGATTATATAGGCGTTATCTAGGGGTTATAACGGCAACCCAGGTGAGCCCCCAGCGGTAAGTAGACCAGCGATCTGTTTCGCTCGAAGAGAGGGCCAACCTGCTTCGAACTTACGAACTTTGGGACCCTTCAAACGGGGCTATATGGGCTATATAGGATTTATGTGAGGTATACAAGGGTAGTCAGGTTGCGAACTGAGAAGGGACACATGGGAAGTGATATGTAATCGAATTCTCCCTGGAGGACAATCGTATCCCCATACCCTCAACCCTAAGCCCTGGACCCTATAACCATAAAACTACTCCTCCTCTGGAAGTTTCTTGCCCCAATGAGGAACCCCCCCCTAGTCCCTATATCTCCCTAAGGTCCCTAAGGACCCTTAACCAGAAACTCCCGAAGGGTGCTACTAGCAGTGATGGAAGTATTGGGTCACTCTTAAGCTCTACAGGAAATTAGTTTCCATTGTCCATCACCTGTTCCATCTGATTGTTTATCCACCCTACCGGCAGCAATTAAGTGGAAGACGGTTCGGAAGCCACATACCATTAATACAGTTGTAATACTATTATTCCTAGGACTATTATTACTACTTCTGTTAGTATTTCAAATCTTACACTCTGCAAGGAGCCTTGAATCCGCAAGCCAGCAGCCACCTGACTCTGCAGCAACTCCAAGAAAAGTTTTATTCCCCCCGCCCAAAAGTTTTATTCCCCCCGCCCTTTAGTATTAAACGTCCCCCACCCCCACATATATCAAATATTCACGCTGTGCTACAGTCGGGAATGTCTAAAATAGGGGGGGGGAGGGGGGTTTAATATTAGGGAGAGGGGATTATGTTTGTAGTATAGGGACCTCCAACAAAGGGACCCCTGATTTATTGAAGCCACCATACTGACGAGAAGAAGCATCTTCTCAAGATGTTCAAGGGTCATGCACGGGAAAGTCGGTTCAAGTACTTTCCCCATAGTGCCCTGCCGCGAGCTAACATGGAAACTCATCCTAGACCTGGATGTTTTCGTAGCGCCATGGAATAGTAGCAGCAATAACAACAAGAACAGAAAAGTGATACTGGTCATACTGGTAGTTTCCCTAAATAGGGGGACCCCAATATCCTTACTATGGGGACCCCCAAAATGGTACCCTTAATTTTGGGAATCCCCCAATGCTTTAGCGCCATGCTTTGAAGGGGGCCCTGAAGCCCTATTATTTAGGTCCTTGGACCCTAATATAGTCCCAATGTATCCCTATACAGTCCCCCTATAACCCCGTTAAAGGGACCCTATCATTTGGGTCCCGGGACCCTTAGGGGAACCCTAAACCCTAAAGCTTCGGGTTTAGGGTGTCATCCCTGCACCCTAAGCCCCTGGGGGCACCACTTCTTGAAGCTGCCATCGTTGCGCTTGTCTGGACAGAACGGCGTATGTTCGTTGTTGCGCACAACCTGTCGGGTTTAGGGTTTGGGGTTTAGGGTGTAGGGGTATGGGCGGTATGGGGTTTAGGGGTGTAGGGTGTAGGGTTTAGGGGGTGTGGGGTTTAGGGACCCTAAACCCTAAACCCTAAACCCAATTTCCAGACCACCTGCCTGGTTGAACATGGTAGCAAATCGGGAGGAGAGGTTGTTCACCTGAGCGAACTCAGAGCTTGGTAACCCTAAACCCTAAACCCTAGAATGCCATATTCAGCACCAACTTTGCACTGACCCGGAACTTTCTGGATTGGGCTGAGAGCAAGTCCTCGATGGGATTGAATGCCAAGATTTCGCATATCCTGCCAACCAGATCTGCCTCGCAAGTTGCCGGCTCTGTACTTCGAGGGTCAGGGAGACTTATAGGGGCTATATAATAATCATGGAAAAGAAAATGGAAGCTACTATAGTATTTAGGGTTTAGGGTTTAGGGTCAGGGGGACTTAGTAAGTAGGTTAATAACCCCTATAACCCATAAAGTAAGCCCATTTATCCCCATTATTGACCTACTTACTCAGTCCCCATGACCTTGCAAGTAGGCGCTTTTAAGACTGGCCTTTGACCCTCAAATCACGAATACATCTGGTAGTTTCCCAATATAGGGGGACCCAATATAGACCCCAATAAATTATAGTCCGTAGTATTGGGACCCCCAAAAAGGTACCCCTAATTTTGTGAAACCGCCATGTATGCAATCATTGCAGCTATTTGGGAGGTCTAGGTGAGTCTAGGCCTCTCCCAGGCTACATGTCTGGGCCTCGCCGGGGACGTCGAAAGCCGGATGCGGCTTCCTGTCCCGGCGCATTTCATCAAGCCATCATGAGTCCCCAACTGAAAACAAGCGTGACTCCCGTGCTGAAGACGAGCATCAAGTAAGCATGTCCAGGCAACAGAAGGAGCAACAAAAGCACCCAGTTTTTGTCTCAGCTGATGCAGGAAGGCTCTTGCAGCAGTCAGTTCGAGAACGGAGTACGGCCTCCTGGCTGAGAGCCAACCCCCAAACTGTGAAGCCTGCATGGGTGCAACTGCACCATGGCCTCATATCTGCATTGCACTTAGCATCGCGCATGTTTGCTGCACACTGCTCCTCTGCGGGCTTATCCACTTCTCTGCACCTGCTCACTTGACCGGCTCGTTGTAAGGTGCTTGAACTTGGCGGGATCTATTCAGGTAATCAAATTTAGTCTCAAAACGTGCAAGGGTTGCAGGCAGATCTGGCAAGTCACAGACCTGGAGGCCATATATGCGCATATAGGGGCGTTTTCGAATTAAAGAAAAGCTAGATGGGTTCCCTAATATAAGGGCTGCTTAGGGATGATCGTTAGACTAGCAACAGGGAGAGAGGCAAAAACTGCACGTGCCTTGTGTCTGAATCCCAGCTGCTCCACCAGGCCCTGCAGGAAGGCCAAGCCAAGTGCTTGCAATGACGTTTTGCGCAGATGTTCTGGAAGGCTTGATAAACGAACAGCCTCAAAGAAGAATATCAAGGAACTGCACTCCTACGCAAGGATTTCCATAAAGAGACGCCCGTGTTAGTGTCGAACACGCTCTAGATTACGCGAAGTAGCCAGGGCAAGGCAACGAATGGCACTGGTGCATATCCCTGCCTGCACCGTTCCCATAGCTGTTTCACAAAATGCTTGCTGCGCCTGCCTGCTCGGAGCGGACCAATTTTCTGAGCGTTCTCATCAGTGTACTGTTCCAGCTTGCTTGGGGCACAGAGTTGGTGTTCAAATCGCGGCTCGTGAAGAAGCGCCACGCGATTCAACTGCCAGGCCTCGCAACTTCCCCCGCCGTTGGGTTTGCCGCCGGGCCCGCCAACAGTACATGGCTCAAGGAATCACCTTTGAGAAAGATCCAGGTCCACTACGTCTGGGGTTGCATGGAAACCGGAAGCTACGTAAGCCTCCCACGCATTGTAGCTTGTGCCAGGGGTGGAGGCAGATCCCTCAGATCCACCAAATCCTTGTTGGGCTGAGAACTGCCAGGCCCAACCAGCGAGAAACCCAGCCTCCGCGATGTAGTTGGCAACCAGAACGCCTACGCCAGGCACCAGAAGTCAACACCCTTGCTCATTTCTGGTCAGCCATGCGTTCACGAAATTATGTACCACATGCGCTGCTGCGGCAAGGAAACCCACTCCATACATCGAACATCCATGCCAGAAAGTCATGCCGCGCACAGTGAGCTACAAGAGCAGTCATTTTAAAGTCACGCGGCAGACTGCAGATCCCCTACTGCATCTGACTCCCACAAAATAACTCAAGTTTCCATTTCATTTCCCACTTTCTGTTCCGTTTGATTCTCTGTTTTTGGGATATGCTGCGACCTTGGACCTGGCCGCAATAACATGCAATAACGATAACGCTTGCACGGCGCAAGGGTTCTTCAAAAAGGTGCCACGGGGCACAGGCTTGCATTCGCGGAGATAGCAAAAATCCGTGTCCCTGCCTTGATGAAGCAGGCTCTTGCTGGGCCACGTCAAGATCCTGTCATAGCACCTAAGTCAGCCACAGAAAAACCAGAGGAGTACAGCCTAGAAAGCCGTGAGAGGTGGCCTTGTAGGCAGTGGCTCCAGGAGAAGGCTGGACTGCTGCAGGCGCTGCGCACGAAGCAATTCCTGTTTGAAACCAGATGGTGCAGCTGAAAAGAAACGTGGAGCTGAAAGTTATGGCTGCTTGCATCGGGCTACCAGGAAACATCCGGCAAGCTGCCAGGAGCCTTGCCATGACGCATGCAGAAGTAGGATCTTCCTACGCGCCTCCAAAATGACATTATCCTCAGGCTATCATCAAATCTGGGCGAGGGGCCAGGCGACAAGGATGAGAGGGCAGCACCTGCTGTGGCCTCATAGTGCCCACGCCATGTATGCAGGTGTGCTTGCAGACTCACGACGCCTCATTCGGGATGAGGTTGGAATGAGACATCACCTGACGGCAGTTCGGACTAGAAAGCAGTCATGGTGTTTCTCTGGCTCTTCGCATTGAGGGCAGCTTAGACTTCATACTCTGGGAATCCGGGCGGTATATGCTTGACGTTCAGGTTAACATGGTACGCAGTACAGCTATTGATTCATAAGCTTCTCAGAAGCTCTGTACTACATGGCATACACAGGCTCGAAACAGGTTTGAAGGAGCGTGCATCTTGCTTGTGAGCAATCACTACGAAGCTTTCGTTCAGACCCGAGCGTCCGAAATGTAATCCCTGAAATTCCCACGATCCCTATATACTCCCCTATGTAACCCCCCTTAAAGAAGTTCAGACTCTAGCTCATCTGAGTATCCCTTATCCCTGCGGGCAGGTAAACTCAACACGATTTGAGGTGATGAAAACGAGCAAGGTCGTACCTCTGGCTGTTGCTTACTGGTTCTTAGTAGGACATATGGAGTATAGGGGAATAATATAGGGTTTAGGGTTTAGGGTATAATATAGGGGATATATGGGGATAATGGAAAAGAACATGGAAACTACTACCTTTGTAATAGAGTATAGATACGGGGTATGCTAGGGAATCTGGGAACAAATTGTACAGGAGTTATATAGGGATTGCATTCCCATATTCCCTACTAGGAACCAGTAAGTCTTGCTGTTGAATTTTACAAAACTGTGTGAGGCTAAGTGTGCATTGTATATTATGTTACCCGGGAGCCAAATTCGTGTCAAGTTCCTCGAAAGCACTCTCCATAGGTATGCAAGTCTCCGGCACTTGCAAAGGTATCCCTGAACTGAAGCTGATGCCTCGGACAAGAGGCCAACATCCGGATTTGTAGAGTGAAACTCGAGATTGATGAGACTGCTCGAAAGTACTTCAGTGGAATGTACTTAGAATGTGGGCTGAGCGCTGGGAAGCTGAGTGCCTCTTTTCATCAGATCAGCAGCTTCTTAGCCACTCTACGAAACTAAGCCGAGACCAAACGCGCACCTTTCTCTGAGCACCGACGCCGAATTACCAAGTTGTGGCACTTTGTCCATACCTAAACCCCAAAAGTATGTAAAATAATGGCCCTAAACCCATAATCATGGCCATAAAGGCCATTATTTTACATACTTTTGGGTTTCTTATAGTAGCCCATTATATTAGTTTCCATTTTCTTTTCCATTATGTTACATACTTTTGGGGTTCAGGTACACTAGGCTAGCAGCAGCGTCTTATTCTTCAGCGCCGTCAGCAGCTTGCTCGCCGTCATCGTCCTTCTTGCGCTTGCGGCTCACTGTGCCTGCTCACGGTGGACTATCCCTAATTGGTCCAAGGACCTTTTGGGCCCAGAAACCCCATTATTTGTGTCCTTGGACCCTTAGGGTATGCTGGAAAGGGAGAATGTCTGAGTCTAGCAATCGTATTGCCAGAAGCCGCGCGTCCTATCACCCCAGCGTTGGCAATGTTAAGTCCAGCAAAAACCATCAAGGACTATAGCGCCCGGAAAACAACAATGAACAGCCTGTTATGAAATACTGTCTTGGGGCTCGATAAATGCAAGTAAGCCCATGGACCCATGATGTCGACGTAGATTCTTTGGCAGCAGTCATCCCCTCAGACCCTAAGCCCCAAAACCTACAAGTCAAGACTCCCTAAATCATCAACCCCCTCGACCTCAAATCCCAAACCACCCTCTTCTGCATCCTTGATTTTCGCCCGGCCTGACTTCTCAGAGCTGCCAGCCGCTTCCTCAGATACTCCAAGTGATCGTGGGCACATGGTCTAGGATGTAGGCTTGACCATAGTAATTAATCCCGTGGAGTTCTGGATTCAAGGTTAAGAGTTCGAATTGCTCACAGACAGTTTTCCTTTGGGGAAGCAGAGCAACAGAAACAACGCTGCATCAACGACTCAACCCGTGCCTAAGGCCGCCGGGAGCGCAACGCTCAAAACGGAGCCGTTATATAGGGACATTTTGGTTGTGCAGGGTTATATATAGGGATGTATATATAGAGGTATATAGGGTTGTATAGGAATGATGGAGAATAGAATGAAAAAGAACACGGGAAATTAAATGGAAAAGGACATGCAAAATAAAATGGACGCAACGCCACTCTCATTCCATCCCTATGTATACACCTGTAGTTCTTCTAGATCTTCTACCCTTCAACCTTCACACAATCGTGCAGTCCCTCTGTAGCCCTACGATTCCGATCTAGCCTGCCTGCACCTTGAATGTCCTTCCAAATTTTTGGGGCTGGAATAAGGCATAGCGCTTTGAATTTGTTGAGAGAGGTTACGTACCGCGTGAACTTGACAACGACGAGCATAGAAAGGTACATTCCTGAAGAAAGGCCTGTGCTCGTGCACGTCTACATCCGCAAAACCCATCCCTCAACGGACAATTCCATCGTTGCTCGCTTCAAAAGGCTCTGACTGGCCAAACGGAGAACCCATTGCATCTTTAAAGCCCCAATATAGGTTTAGGGTTTAGGGTTTAGGGTTTAGTAGTTTCCGGCTTCTTTTCCATCATCTCTATAGTATTTTGGGGGGTATATGAGGATAATGGAAAGGAAGATGGAAACTCAATGGGACCTAGTAATACGAACCATACTAACAATACGAACAATATTACTAGTAATCATACTAGTAAGAATAATAATACTAATACATCATCCTACAACCCAAGAAAAATATAGTAGGTTCCATTCTTTTCCATTATCCCAATATAAGACAGTTGCCTTTAGGGGTTGATTTGAAGGTCCGGGTCACAGTTGGAACCTAATTCCCCTTGCTAGGTCCCATTTAGTTTCCATGTTCTTTTCCATAATCCCTAAAGTATGGGGGTAGATAGGGATTATGGAAAAGAACATGGAAACTACTATAGTATATTGGGGTTTGGAAGGGCTGGAGAGCTCTCTGACATTTCATATAAGTAGAACAAATTCCTTTTGATGGGTTTGGAAGGTGACTTGAAAAGCACGTATTCTAGTCAACCCTAAACCCTAAACCCTATAAACTAAACCCTAAACCCTAAACTCCAAAGACACGATTTCTTTCATGGCTCCCGAGTCCCGGGAAAACAGTCTTAAACTCGAAATTGCAGTTTCCCAAGAGAAGGGGACCCCAATTTAGACCCCAAAATACGAAAATCCTTATTCTAGGAACCCCCCAAAAAGTACGCCTCATTTTGGAAACCACCCAAATCCGAAATCCGGAGCCCCAAAGGTGAAACCCGCGTGATACAGGGAAGTGATGGGCGAGCTTCTGAACCACCTTCTGCTTCGAAGTCCAAGCCTGGAGAGCTAACAATGGTCTATATAGGGGTACACAAGGGGGGAATTTTGGGATTAGGGTTTAGGGTTTAGGGCTTTAGGGTTTAGGGCGGGCATATTAACGTTGTGGTATATCGCAGTGGCGCATATGTAGCAGCCGTAAGAAGGGTATGCGGTATGCACAGCAAGACCCGTGATGTAGCATGAGAAGGGGATCCCGCAATCCCTATATAACCACCAATGGTAGAAATTAAATTCCCTCCCCGACTCTCCAGGGTTGCTGTTAGGGAACTTAACTTAAGTTACCATAATGGGTACATATTGTGATTAATATGGTCCGCCCATTCTAGTAAGTTAAATTTAGCTCATTAACAGCAACCCTATCTCCCTCCCTAAACCCCAAACCCCCAACCCCAAAGAAGTTCTACACCCAGCCTGGGCCAGGAAGCAGTTGCAATGCTGGCGCCACCCACTCCTGGGATGGGCGCATGACCCATTTTTTTTTTTACGCGGTTTAGTGTTCATGTAGGGTTTAGGGTACGGAGATTATATAGGGCATGTAGGGAGGATAAAACAGGGGTCATGGGGAAAAAGAGGAATAACACGGGATCAAAAGAGCTATAGTCTAAACTCCTAGTATCCCTCGAGATAAACCCTATAGTACACCCCTATAAAACCCCTTGGAAGGAGTTTAGACGATAGCTCAAATTGAGTTTATGCTGTATGTGAGACTGCTACCAGATGCAGGTGGTGTTTTTCTTCTCTTACTTTTGTTGACCTATCTAGTCGCCTAGAATTAAAAAACCTGAGCGAGAAAGTCCAGTCGTAGTTTCCCAAAATAGGGGGACCCCAATATACTAAAGTCCTTATTACGGGGACCCCCAATTGCCAAAAAGGTACCCCTATTTATGGGAAACTCCCAGTGGCGAGGGCGTCAGGGATCCCCTACACCCTTAACCCCATGCTTAAACCCTACAAGGCCTTAACCCCCCAGCGCTCTACAGCCCCTGAACTCTCACACTTTTGCACTTGAGGCCTGGCCAAAGACGCCACCCCACTTCTTTGGTACAAGACCTGCGCTGCATGATTGGAATCTGCAGTAGTCTAGGGTTTTTGGGGGTCTGGGCCTTCAGGGGTTCAGGGTTTAAGGATTTGGGGATTATGGGATTAGACTTGAGAATCGTAAGGATTCAGCGTTTAGGGCCGGGCTTTATGGGTTGGACTTCGCTAGGCTCCTGATGAACGACTCCCCTTCTCAACCTCGGGTTTGGGGTCTATAGGGTTTTCCCAAGCATGGAACTTGGACAAACTACTCGGCGCTTGATAGGGAATCAAGGAATGGATCAGTAGTCCATATCATCCATTCCCCAGTACACTACTAAACCCTAATCTCCAAACCCTAAACCCCACTAAGCACCAAGGAGTGAACCCTATCGACTGTAGGATGCTACTAGGCAGCATAGGAGACCATGAGAAGGAGGTGCAAAAAACCGAATGCCTTTTGGGCGCCTTACATGGGCGGTCTGCATCAACAGGGATATACCAAACTACTCTGATCCTTACTTACTAGACGGACTCCCCAAAAGGCGTCCATGATCAGCGGAAAACCCCGCAAAGAATCGTGGTAGTAGTTTGTTGTGCACCGCGCGGACCCCTATCCCACAAACATCTGGATAGCCCTGGCTATGCAGGGGGTCTCTTCAGGCTGCTACATATCGCCGAAACGATGCAACCCAAGGGAATTCGAAACCACCACAACTCATGCATTCCGTCCTCCAAGCACGCCGGCACCTAGGGCAAAAGCCATAGTAGCCAAGGCCGCACGGGCGTATGCATCCTTTGCCAGGGCAACCATGGCCCGTGGGAAGGTGTACCTGAGGAGAGAAGGCTCCCTCGTGCTTGCTAAGGAACGAGGAATGGATCGCAAAAGAACTGCGGGCATACTCCCCTGCCCTGCCTGCTAAAAAACCCTCAGAGATGCTTCCCTGGTTCCACGACTGAGATCCAACCTGCTGCTCTATTGTGAAATGTGACAGAATCTTGGACAGGTCTCCACACCTTCACTTCCCTGCGCTTAAAAACCTTTCTTTGCAAAACAGTCTTTCGATTAAACCCTAAACCCTAAACCCTAAACCCCGAGTGCCAGTCGTACACATCCTCCGGATCTTCCTCATCGACATCGGCCGCTGAGCCAGCTGGTGGGGGATTTGCCGCATAGAGCGCGTGCAGCAGAATTGGCATGCCAGGGACAGCAATTGTCACAGGCGCAATGTTCAGAGTTGTTAGCTCCTCCTCTTCAATCTCCTGGGTTGCTGTTAAGG
>CAJNIZ010037091.1:0-23019 GCA_905231905.1 Symbiodinium pilosum | reverse complement strand
CTGTTAAGGAACTTAAATTGAGGGATTATCCCCCTATAATGGAGAATCAAATGGAAAAGAAGATGGAAAATGAAATGGAAACTGGGGGAATATAACCCAGTCTCACATAGCTCCGATGCAATCTGCACCGCAGCTTCTGAGGTTGAACCGTTTACACTCGCGGCGCCCCATGGCAGCCGCATTCCCTCCCACTCTCCAGTAAGGGATCGGATTAGCACACACTTGTTTCCACGCAGGATCAGGCCACCCACCAGGAGGTCTTCAGAGCTTCCTTCTGCAGAGGCCTGTCCTTCAGCATCGCCTTCATGCTGGCACTCATGGCTCATCAGAGTTCGGATGACAAGCCGACTAGCCCTAAAGACGTCTGAGCTCACATTGCTGATGCACGTGCAGGAAAGGGTTGCTCCTCACAGATTGGTGCCCCAACGCTTGCTCTGTGACAGTTGCTTATACAACAGAACACGTGACTTAATGAAACTATGTACGTCTGGCGTTGACAGCAAAACAGAAGCATCTCGCAGCTGCATCTTTATGCTGCGCTGTTCGTCTACGACCTCACCTCAACAACCCCCTCGCATAATTTCAGAATCCTATCTCCGAAGCAGCACGTAGTCAACTTTCCCCCCTGGAACGATGCAACCCCTGGGCTCGAAACTGGAAGGGTCTTGCTTCAATCCTCAGTAAAAGCAAATTTTCTGCTAATAGCGGCTAGAACCGGGGCTGATGAGCAGCGCTGATTATGGACATTGTGGCCCTCGTCTACGGGCAGGAGGGGCCGTGATATGAAGTGAACGCAGTGTGCGTGAACAGCCTACCTGGAGTTTTCATGTCCAACATTTGGGCTTTATCTTCGCCTCTTTTGGGGTATTGGGGTACATTAGGCCCTAAACCCTGGCAAACCCAAAGCCAGCCTCATGGGTAAGCAGGAGCGCCATCTCCCAACAATGGGCTTTTGCACATGCACTGATTGCAGATGTAAGGACTGCAACATCTGGAGAGTATCCTTAGTCCCTTCTACCCTTAACTAAGCATGAGGAAGCTCAGGCCACCCCTGCAAAAGCATATAAGGATCCTCAAATGCGGGCCCAGTATCCGTCCCCGGCCATGCGGCATAGCAAGGCCAAAGATCGTGTCCAATGCTGTGCTTTCTCCAAACCAGAAAGGACTGCACCAAGCAAGCTGACATCTGGAGTCAATCGGCTTGCAATGGCATCACTGAACAGGTGGAGGGACCACATCCATCGTCCTGCCCGATCACACGCCGTGATGGCAGAGTGAAAAGCAATCAGGCTCGGAGATCCTCCATGCTTTGAGGCATGAAGCAACTGCAGTGCCAATCGCCAGTAACCCTGAGATGAGCAGGCAGTGATAAGGCTGCCCATTGTGATCTCGTCCGCCCTAAGAGCCTTCGAGACCATGGTATCCTGGGTTGCTGTTAAGGAACTTAAATTAAGTTACCATAATGGATATATATAGTAAATAATAGGGTTTCCCCAATATAGTAACTTAAATTAGGTTCCTTAACAGTAACCCAGTATCCGCCAAGTGCATGGACCAGGCCCATCGAGCTGCCTTGCTGCAGGCGCTGATCGCCGAGTTATAAGTAGTCAGCTCAGGAATGAGACCTTCACTGCAGTACAAGTGAAGATGATGTAAAGCCGCCTGCCACTTGTGACATCTTTCCAGGGAGCCCATGAGCATGTTTACCGCAATGATGTCAGGTTGTACGCGAAGCTCTTCTAAGCCTTTGAATAAGCTGAGGACCAGGTCTGGGCGTCCTAGGCCACAAATGCTTGCAGCTGCCTTGAGAGTGCCAACATCTGCAGCAACCCGCCGGTTCTGCATATGTGCAAGGACATCGAAGGCATATGCCCAAGCTGCTGAAGTATGGCGGAGGGACATGATGATTGAGTTGAAGTTTGGTGTTTTGAGCGTTAGCTGTGACTCCACCAGCGCTTGGGCAATCTGCGTGGCACGTGTCAATGCTGACACCACTGCATTGCAGCAAATGTCATCAGGCTGGACATGCGTTTGTCGGGCTTCTTGGAGAATTGCGAGTGATGTTGGCCACGCAGCCCCAGTGCGGCAGGCTGTCAGGACGGCAGCAAAGGCACCCACATCAGCGAGGCGATGCTTTCGCATGTCTAAGTGCACCAGAAGAGCCAGTTGCCAATGCTGTGCTCGTGTCAATTTGGACACCGCGCAGCTGTAAGGGACCACACCTCGCCTCACCTTTTTGAATCTCAGCAGCTCCAAGAACTCCAAGATCTTTGGCCACTTGTCAGTACTGCATGCTTGAATGAGTTTTGCCACAGTGAACGAGTTTGGTTTCTGTTGAACTTGGCGGCTTCCTCCGTGGAACTTGGCAGATGTTGCAGAACTGCAAGTGCCGAAAGCTTTGGAAGCCCGAACGCATGTTCGATCAACAACTGCTGACAGGCGTTGCGTATGTCCAGCTATCTGGTCCAAGCGATGCGTTTTCCCTGTGCGGATGAACTGAGGCACTCGGCAGTGCTAACCAGTGACCACGAATTACACTGGCGCCTACCTTCGTACTTTGGCTCCAGCATGTGGGCGGTTGCAGCACCTGGTTTCATTGTCCAGCTGGACACGATCCTGCTCATGGCAGTCTTTTTGAGCCAGATTCAGTAATGTGTGTCAGAGCATAGCAAGCAAGGCAGCACACCAAGACGCAGCTCCAAGCACTCATGCAAGAGGTTTTCCTCAGCCTGATCTGCCGCATGCTGAGCTGGTGTTCAGCCGAGCCATCACTATTGCAACTGACAGGTTCACCTCTCGAGGCAGCCCTGGCATTGGGCGACCCTGCTGCGATCTCCGAGTCATTGGCCTGCGGTTCCGGAGAGCCAGGAGGCCGAGGGAAACTTTCATGCGACCCACTCAAGTAACGAGGCTTATCCTGCTTTGGTCTGTGGAAGGAACCTGCAATCGCCCCTCACTCCCCTGGCAGGCATCCAGCCTCCAGGCTTCTCAAGCGCCGGGTCGGTGAGAGGATGCTACTTGTTCAGGATGGTCCTCTCATTTGAGTAGGCTTGGAATAGGAGCTAGGGTTCAGGATTCTGAGCGGACCACATAAACCGACAAAAATGGATGATAATTTTCCAATTCAGGTAAAGCAGCTTGTAATGGGCTTTAATCTAATGGCCACATCAATTTCGTGGGATAGACCGCAACTCACAGGCTCTCTGTGCTTAAGCAGCAAGAACTGTGCTATATATTCCATGCATACATTCTCCTATTCCTATCCTCATGCAAACGAGCTGGCATCCCAACACAGTAACCAATAAAACGCATATACATATTTCTGAAGATATGTATATATATATATCTAAATGTATACATATGCAAACATGAATACATGTGTATATACATATATACTTATCTTTCTCTCTCTCTCTCTCTCTCTCTCTACCTACATGTCCGCATAAACAAATCATGTCCATTCGTTTATCTTCATTTATGTCTTCGCCTCTGCCTCCGGATGACAACCCTGATATAATTGAAGCTGGCGTCTATAAAAAATGGAATCCCACTGTAATTCCCAGAATACTACAATCCTTAGTACATAGACCCCGCAGGAAGCATCCGATCAACTCTACACTCTATATCTCCGTATTTAATCTCAAAGACAAACCCTTACCCCTAAATTTTGGGCAAACCCTAAACCCCCAATTTCTGCAAGTCTTGCCGCCTGGGTCATCTGAGGCTCTCGGGCAGTCACACTGGCAGATTCAAGCCTTGGCACGACACGCCAGGTAAGGAGTAGAAAACTTACTGGTTCTTATTAGGGCACAAGGGAAAGAATACATACATACATACATACATACATACATACATATATATAGATAGATAGATAGGGTTTAGACATATTAGGGAATAAGGGAATATAGTATACAGGGATTATAGAAAGGTTATATTCCCTTAGTCCCTCCTAAGAATAGATAAGGTGCACTCCGTCTATACTCTCTAATATCTATATATGTATATATATATTTATTTATCCATATATATATATATACACATAGAAGTATATATACAGGCTTATTTCGAAAGAGCTCTTGCGGGTATATACTGGGTTGAAATAACATCTGAGAAGTATGCTCAGGAGGTTGCGGGAATATTTAACATGGGGTTTGGGGCATATTGTGACATAGTCACATATGGAAGGAAGCAGAGTAAAAACATTGGGAATCCGTGGTGCAGGCCTGTCTAACCCCCTTTAAGGAGTTGAGACTATGGCTCATATGTATGATTTGAGACGTTGGGGAGTGCGGGGGCCAGTTTGAGACGTCATACACCCCATGGAATGAGCCCAGGACCGGCAATTTCAAGAGTCCGTGTGCATGTAATCCAGCAATTCTCGCAACATAGGGGTTTCCATAAACAGGTGCCCCAAATATAGACCTCAATACGTATAACCCTCCAAGGAAAGTGCCCGGAATTTTTGAGAGTCCCAGATCCTTAGAAGCCCTCTAGATCCCTGTGCCCCATATCACAGAGCATGCGGCGCGAAAGGCAAAGATGCTCGTCTTGAAGCTTGACCTTGCAGCTGCTTGCAGCAATCTTGGCAGGTTTAGGGTTTAGGGTTAGGGTTAGGTGTATCTACCTAAGAACACTGTGGCAGGGGTCCCTTTAGAGGGGTTGCAAAAGTTCTGTAGGCGAGCCAGTTTAGGTTTAATGGCAATGTAGCTTGAGTAATTATCAAGATCCCCCTACGAGTAGCAACACAACAATAGAGAAATGACATGGAAACTGGGTTTGTGCGGGCTTCAGTGAGATTCTCTCCATGTATCTGGACCCTGCAGAACCCTGAATTTTAGAGCTGGTGCCGCAAGAACAGAGGACGCAAACCGAAAGTAGTACCCTTTACTCTGACAGCTTCAGCTCTCACAGGAATTCCCATAGTTCAGAAATAAAAGTCTGCAGAACATAACTTGGCTATGATGGTTTTGTTTACCAGTGCCTCATAGCCGCAACAGCTCTATTCCGACTCTATAAGGCTGAATTAGAATCCTAAACCCTAGCCCCTGACTAAACCCACAACCCTAAAGTAGAGAGCGGAATCAGGATGCCAAGATAACCCTAAACCCTACTGAGCTTCCTAGACCTAGAACCCTAAAGTGCTTACCCTTAGAGTTTAGGGTAGACCGTGAAACCCTGATCCCCAAACCTACTTAAAGCCCTGAACCCAAACCAAACACTTTTACCCGAAAATCAAAAGCCCATAAAAGCCCTTCACCACCCTAAACCCTTAGCCCTATATATATATACATATATCTCCCTAAGTGAGTCATGCTTGTCTCAGGGCGTGACAAGCACCCTGACCTAACCTTGCTCGTCATGTCTGGATCATAGCTCATCTGCGCCTTCATCCACTGAAGTCTGGCTTAGATCGGGGATCCCCATGACGTAGGGGGATTCTAGGGGTTTAGGGTTTTGGGGCTTAGGGCGGGTACCCTGATTGACCCCAGGATTCGGGAACTCTCACAGTCAGCCAAAGAAAGCGAGCGCAGCACTCCTCCCGCTTCACCAGCTGAAGCAGCTCCTTTCGGAAGTTTGGCTGCCTTTCCGTTTCCTAAGCCCTATGCCTTCCACACCTGATTGCGCTTGGATTGGGAAATTTCGGGGCAGTTGGGGAGGGAGCAAACTGAACCTCATTCTGAAGCAGGTCCCTGAAACCCTAAATCCTAAATCTGCAACTCCCAGTCCTGATCGGGGTGGCTCTTCCCGTCTGCTGGCCCCTTAGATGATGGCAACAGACATCCTTTGGGTCCTGCCCCTCCCCCTTCCCAGTCTATAGTTGGAGTAAAAAAAAAAACCCGAACCCCTAAAGGGTTCTATAGAATTGCACTATGAATCCCAGAGGGTCCATGTGCCCAATAATTAGGTACTTGGGTTTTGGGTAATAGTACTTATAGGACAGGTTTTGGGTAGGTATATGATTATTAGGTACTTGGAATCTTAGGGAATATTATCCAACTGTTAACTCATGGGGGAAGAACATTGCAGGGCAACTCCTCTGAGCCCTGAACCCATGAGAGCAGCAGGCCGCCAGGTTGCTTCAAGTGCCTAAAGGAACTAGGGCTATATAGGGATGATAGGGGTTTAGGGTATAGGGGTTTAGGGTTTAGGGTTTAGGGTAGGGGTTTAGAATTCAGGACCAGAAGGAACTAGGGATGATATAAGGGCTATATAGGGATCATGGAAATTTAGGGTGTAGGAGTTTAGGGTTTCCCCAATATAGCACTACCATTTGGGGGGGTCCCCAGACCAAGGATCATAGTATTTTGGAGTCTATACTGGGGTCCCCCTATGCAGGGAAACTACCATTTCTACATAAAAGCTAGCAAAGCTAGTATGACTTCGGGTTTTACTTTTAGAGTTATTTCACGCACTACTATTATGACAGAATACTTTTGTCATACGTACATACATACGTACGTACGTACGTACATGCATGCATGCATGCATGCATGCATGCATGCATGCATAATTGTTCTTACTATTATCAGAATATTGCTATTGTTGTTACTGCTAAAGGGATTTTGGTAACCCCAACCCCCAAAATTAGGAACCCATGACTATCATATGCTGGTTACAGGGTCCCAATTTTGAGGGGTTGGGGTTCAATCCTATTATTAGCTACTGTGGTACTACCACCAACTACCAAGCAATGCGACGCGAAGAACCACGGAGGCCAAGGCCGGCGAATGTTCTGCAGCAAGGATGTCACCTGCGCACGCACAGCCGAGAGTCCACGAGCAGGTCAAAAAAGGCCCCTCCATAGCCTGCAAAAAGAACCCTAAGGGTCCAAGGACCTAAACAATAGGGTTTTAGGGCCCAAATACTATAATATTAATGGTATTTGGGCCCTAAAACTTTATCATTTGGGTCCTTGGAGCCTTAGGGGAATATAGTGCCTTCTGTAACAATCCTTCAAGTGGGCCCAGAATTTAGAGAACAACGTGGTGCGTGCTTTGGCCTTTGTATCAGGAAGTTGGTATGCCACATCAAGGCAGAGTATCCAATCCTCAGAGAGAGGAACACGTTTTTGTTGAGCGCTGCACACAAGGCAGAGCTAAACAGGTACAGGTGTCATACGTGCACCCGAGCAGAGGCATCGAAACTATCCAAAGGGCCAGGGCTTGAATTCCTATGTAAGGTCCTTGACTGCCTCTATCATCACGTCATCCCTACACAATCTCAGTTCACCTTATGTAGAATCCCTTCACAGCATGATAAAACACGACCCGATACGTATGACTACGGCTTCCATGGTGGCTGCACCGTGTATGACCATACGTGTTGCTCCATATTGTGGACTGTAATATCCATATTGAAAAAACACTATATGGTAGTTTCCCAAAATAGGGGGACCCCAATATGGACCCTAATATACTATAATCCTTATTATGGGGACCCCCAAAAGGGTACCCCTAATTTTGGGAAACTCCCATATACGGTATTGCAGACTGCTCAGCTCCCGTCGAATCGACGCTGCAAGTCGAGGGAGGGCTTGGCTAAGTCAACCTGAAGCAATTCATAGGGTTCACATGAGCCATTGTCTAAACTCCTAGTATCCCCCTAATAACCCCTATAGTAGTCCCCTATATTGTCCCCTATATAACCCCTTTTAAGATGTTTAGACTATAGTTCACATGGACCCCTGTGAGCCCTCCAAGACTGGGGCTGCATGATATTAGATGCAAATTTCAAGAAATCTGTATAGCATTCCGCGGCCATGAGGCACGAGGTCCCCCTAGGCTTAGTGGAAAAGGCCTGTGACCCAATTTGCATGGTAGCCGGTAAGCCTGGTTACTGAAACAGAGGCGTGAGCCCAGGGGCCGCTTCTGAAGTGTGTACGATCCAGGGAGTGACTGTCTGAGCCTAGCGGCAGAGGGCAGTAGAGGGCTTTCAGATGGAAGCCACGATCAAAAGAACCAATGACGGGGTTCCTCAATATGCAGGGGAACCGGAGCTTTTGCCCATGTACAAGGAGGAGGCCTTGCAGTATTTGATGACTCTCGAGGTCAAGAAGAGATACTTGGCTGGACCGAGGCTGGCAAAAGAGCTGACAGGGGTAGCGAAAGTTGCAATTAGGACACAGACTAACCGAGATCCTCAGTTGCTTGCACATCCTAGGGGGACTTACATGCTACTGGATTTCCTTGAGTCCTTTTTGGCGAAACCCACCCTTGTCGAAGCCTCGAGATATGTGATGAAGTTCTTCTACAACCTGAAGCGAAGGCGGGGGGAGACCATGACAAGCTGGATCGCCCGCCACTCAGAAGCTTTGTGGGAGGCATCACAGGCCATGCGGAAAGTTCAGAAAGAGTACGAGGGCAAGAGCGGAAGTCAGAGAGCCACACCAACGCGGTCGTCAGGCTGGGGAAGGCAGGCTGATCGTGGAAGCAGGGCGCCATCCCAAACAGGAGGCTTTGATCCTCCTCCGGGGTTCGAGGACCCTGAAGCGGAGGAAGAGACCGAGGCGAGCAATGGCACCGGAGAAGGTCATGAAGATGCACCATGGAGTTGGGAGGATTGGCAGTCTGGAGGAGGATGGTCAGGGTGGTCATGGAACTCATGGGGTGCCTGGGCAAGCGGCTTTTCAGACTGGAAGAGCCAGGAATATGAGCCGCCCCTGACCTGGGACACGAGCAGTGAGATTTTCATTCCAGAATTCCTGGCCGGATTTCTTCTCCTTCATCGCGCCGGTCTCGATGCCCAAGAGAAGGCCAACATTCTGGCTGCGATCCGTGGTGAGTTTAGCACCAGCTCGGTGGAACGGGCCTTGCGAGAACAGTGGGCAGATGATGATCTTGCCCGCCCGGGACAAGATTAAGACCCACCTTCCGGTTCGGAAATGGCCAGCGGAAGTCCTGTCTGTCCACGGCTAAGGTGGAGATGTCCGTCGGCAACCGCCCCGGGTCCATGGAGGTTCATGTCCACAACAGCCCGGGTCAACCCATTCTCATATCGAGGCGGGCACTTCGAGACCAACGAGTGCATCTTCAAATCCGTCGACAGCCGCAAGGTGGTGATCTTGAAAGAGGCCGAGAACGGCCATATGCTCTTTCCCATGGTTGGAGATCTTCTTGAGGGTGCCACGTCAAGGTCAACACCATTTCAAGGGCTGTTGTCAGAGTAGGGACAGCGCTCCCCAGGAGGTCATGGAAAAGAGGGACTTCTGGGGAGACCAGTAGAACCATGTGTGAATGCAAAGCATTCATGGGGTGATAAGATCATGCTGATGCCATGTCCGCAGTGTAGCCTGCATTCCGTCAGTGATGATTTCTGTTTGTTTTGTCAGGAGCCGCTCAAGAGACCTTGTGTGAATGATGTTTGTGACCATGTTGCTGGTAGAGACAGTTCGGAAGAGAGCCCACAATCCACCATCACCTTTAACCATTACACTCCACCTCCCACACTTGACCACATTTCACATCAAACAGTACACGCTGCAGCCGCTACAGCGCCCAAGCAGTTTGACGCATTCCTCACCCATCCTCTACTCCCGTGCCATGCCGTACGTGAAGAAGGAAGAGTGGATTCGACGCCTTCAGGAGCAAGGCGAGAATCCGCCAACATCATGGACCGTGGCACAGCTTCAGGGTCGCTATGCCGAGATCATGGAGAGCGAGGAGGTGGACGATCCCCACAAGGGATTGGAGGAAGCCATGAAGGCAATGAAGAAAGCCAGCCGCCAGAAGAAAGCCGAGTTCCAGAGGTTCCTGGACGAAAAGGGAGTGATCTACGGCAAGACCGACACAGTTCAACAGTTGGTGTGCAAGGCCGAGGAGCAGATCACAACCAAGTTCGAGGTGTCGGGCAAGGAGGTGATGGGTTTTGGACGTCACGGAGCCCTCACCATGCGCGAGGTCATGGAGGATCACGGGGCATATGCCCAGTGGCGCCGGACCATCATGGCCGAGGAGGACACGTCATGGCGTCGGAGACGATTTGTGATGTACTCCGAGAAGTTCCTCGCGGAGAAGAAAATGGAGAACGAGAAAGGCCGCAAGACGGGCGCGATTCCGGAGAACCCCAACCGCAAGCCGAACACCACGATGCACCCGAAGACCAACGCCGCGAGAGCGGATGGCTACAAGACTGCCCCGCAGAACTTCGAGCTGGGGACGCCGAAGTCGCAGAAGAGCGACTTTTCCTTGGTGAGCATGCCGACGTAGAGCCGGGCCAGGGCAACAGCCAAAGCTCCGGTCCGATGATGGGAGCGGAGGCCGAGATTGCCCGATTGAAGGCGGAGCTCCAGCAGATGGCCAGCGACAAGGCCGGGTTGGAGGATGTGAAAGACCTTCCGGATGCGGTGGCCCTCACATTGGCAAGGACCTGGCAACCACAACGAAATCCTTTGAGTGCAAAGTGGCAGGAGCTAGCTCATTTGGGCCGGCCGTTGTTGTTAGAACTTGCCTGCTTTGAAGATAGTGCCTTGAGTCAGGAAGTCGAGGGTAGGTTTGGTAAAGGGAGTGCGGTTAGGGGCGGTTTGTTCAATGGATGTGATTTGAGTTCTCCTAAAGGGGTGGCTATGGCGAAGTTCTTGGTGGAAAAACATCGGCCGGTTCATGTTTGGATTAGTTGTCCTTGCGGTCCATACTGTCCCCTTCAAAGGTTAAATAGGAGGGATGAAGTTCAGGAGGGTGTTCTTGAGGAGAAGCGTAGTTATGCCCGTAAGGTGTATAAAGGGGGGATTGAAGTTGCCGTTTTTGCAGAGTCTCTCGGAGCCCAAGTTCATTGGGAACTTTCCGAAAGAAGCGAGGCGTGGAATCTCTCTTTCATCCAAGAGTTCCTCGACAAGTCGGCCATGCAGAGGGTTGTGTGTCATGGATGTACAGTTGGATTGCGCACTAAGGATCAGAAGCATTTGCTGTGTAAGGGTTGGTGCATTGCAACTAAAAACCAAGCCATTCTCAAGCATATGCATCTTCAGTGCCAGAAAAACCATCCCAAAACCCAATGTAGGGGCAGACATGCGGAAGCCAGTTCCCGGTACACTCCGGTGTTTGTGCGTAAGATTGTGGATTGCATGTGTGAACAGGAGATTTGGCCTCGAGTCCTCCAAGAACTGCAGACACAGCAAACAAAGCCGGGCCCCAAACCTAAGCAACACGCAGAGAAGGCTCCTCAGGAAACCGAAGAAGCCCAAGCCAATGAGCATGAAGACCCTCCGGAACCCCCTCCTGAAGATATAAGTCCTGAACAGCGCGCCAGACGAAGAGACATTTTGAAAAAGGTCCAACACATTCATTGGGTCACTGGTCATGGAGACATGCAAAGCTTGACACCGGCTCTCAAATCCAGAGGGGTTGCGCAGGAGGTCATTTATGTGGCCAAATCGTTTCAGTGTCCCGTGTGTGAGGAACGCAAGCGACCAAGACCACGGTTGCAGGCGACCCTTGAAGTTCTTCCCCGTAAGTGGGAACGCATTCAGACGGACACAGGTGACTGGGAACATCCTGTGCGTCATCACAAGTTTCGGTTTGCCATGATTGTGGATGAAGGGAGTAGATTCCGCGCGGGTAAGGTTCTTTCGGGGCCCCCTATAAAGAAAGCTGGTTCGTGGGATGATCTTAGAGGGGTTTATGAGCAGGTTTGGTTACCTGCTCACGGTACACCAGCGGCTGTCAGAGTGGACCCTGCTGGTCCATGGCTAAATGAAAATGCTGATAGATACTTCTCTGTTGGATCCGATCCCAGCTGAGGCCCACTGGCAGACTGGCGTTGTCGAAAGAAGCATTCAAAGTGCCAAAGCTGTCATGAGTGCCATTGCCCAAGAATTCCCCGACATGTCTAATGATGAGTTGTTTGGTCGTGCTGTATGGGTGTGCAATGCCCGGGATCTTTATAGAGGGTTTTCCCCCTTACAGCATGCGTCTGGGCGAACACCAGATGAAGACATGCGCATGTTTGAGACCACCGACGAGAAGCCACTGAACAACGATCTCATGGAAGATGGAGGCTTCGGACAAAATATCCGTGCGATATGCATGGCCGAGAAGGCGTTCATCGAAGAACAGGCTCGACAACGAGTGCAGCGAGCATTGGCTATGGGACATCGGAAGACCAGTGTCTATGCCCCTGGCGACCTTGTCTATTATTGGAGGAAGCAACAAGCCGGAAAGACCCATCAGAACATTCCCAAGGGAAGGTTCCTCGGGCCGGCCAGAGTGCTCGCCACGGAGTCCAGACAAGAAGGCGATGGCCGTGTACGACCAGCGTCAATTATATGGATTCACAGAGGGGGCAGGCTACTTCGCGCAGCCCCGGAGCAGCTTCGTCATGCATCTCCCCGAGAAACTCTCATGGAAGAGTTGAACGGCCCAGTGGAAATTCCGTGGACCATGACGGCTTTAGCCACGAGTCCAAACCGAAGGACTTATCATGACATCTCCCACGAAGTTCCTGACGAAGAAGAGTGGGAAGAGGCAGCAGAACACCCTGTTGAATCTGTGGACCCGAATCTGGAAGCACCTCGCTTCAGACTTCGCGAGAAGCGGAGTTTGGAGAGTTCTGTTCCTTCTGACCGACCTCCTTCCAAAGGACAGAAGATGCCTGAGCGTCGGGGGACCAAGAGAGCTGGGGAAGAGCCAGCAAGAGGGCCTCTTCGACCTCCTCTTCGGGCAGTAGGAAGTCGAGAAGCTCACCCAGAAGATGAACAAGAGATTGTGCTCCAGGCTGTGGAGATCCACATCGAGATGCCAGACTCCAAAAGGGGTTTGAAGAAGCTCACCGCCAATCCGGCAGCCTTCTTTTGCCAAAAGCTAAAACGTAAGCAAGTGGAAGTGTGCGAACGCCGCCTCACTCCCGAGCAAAAGAAAGAGTTTGACTCTGCAAAGGACTCCGAGGTGAGGAACTTTGTGGCGTCCGAATGCTTCAAAGCGTGGAAGGGTCCGGATGCTCCCGAAGAAGAGATCCTCGGCATGCGTTGGCTTCTCACGTGGAAATATGATGAGAAGTACAAAGACATTGGCGGGCGAAAGGCGAAAGCCAGGGCCATCATATTGGGGTACCATGACCCAAACTATGCCGCGAGAGAGACCTCTTCTCCGACTCCCTCGAAATCGGGAAGACAACTCTTTTTCCAACTTTGCAGTTGGAAGAAGTTTGCCATCAAGAAAGGGGATGTGTCAGGAGCTTTTCTTCAAGGAGACCTTCTGGAAGAACAGTTGTGTTGCCGGCCCTTGCCGGAAATCTCGAAAGCTCTTGGCGTTGAAGAAGGCACCCCTATGTTGATGCGCAGGGCCGCATACGGCCTTGTACAAGCTCCTCTGCATTGGTACAAGAGCGTATGTTCCTTTCTCTCTTCTCTGGGATACCGTCGATTGAAGATGGAACCATGTTGCTGGGTGTACACTGAGGCATCCGGCGCAGTGAATTCCATCATTCATGGCCATGTCGATGATTTCATGTTTGGCGGCGATCCGCAATGTGATATCCATCGAGGTCTCATGGAGAAGATCCGTCAGAAGTACAACTGGGGAACATGGGAAGAGGCTGAGTTCACGCAGTGCGGCATCCATGTGAGGCAACTGGATGACTTCTCCATCGAGATGGACCAGAGTAAAAGCATTGAGGAGCTTGAAGAAATCCACATTTCGAGGGACAGGGCTCGGCAAACAAGTTCTCTCACCACTGATGCGGAGAAGAGCAGCCTTCGAGCAGTCTTGGGTAGCTTGTCTTGGGTCTGTGGTCAGACCCATTTTCTGCATTCAGTCGATGTGAATTTCCTGATCACGACAATCCCCGTGAGCACAGTTGAAGAAATCCTCCAGACGAACAAGGTGGTTCGCGCCGTGAAGAAGTGGAGAGATTTCAAGCTCAGGATCCATGCCTTTCCATCTCATGAGCCTCTGGAGATGACATGTTGGTCAGACGCAGCTTGGGCGAACAGACCAAATGGCAAAGATAGTACTGAGGGCATCTTCATAGGCATGTCTACTCGTAAGCTTCAGGCAGGGCAGGAGGAAGATGTCACACCCATTCATTGGAGATCAAGCAAGATCGAGCGAGTTTGCAAGTCTCCGGCAGCCGCGGAGACAATTGCAGCCTCTGATGGTGAAGATGATCTCCTATTCCTTCGTAACCTTTGGAGTGAAATGTGTGGAGGCATGATCGATCCCCAACATCCTAATGTAGGAGCTAGACAGACCGCCGGGCACTTAGTTACTGACGCTAAGAATCTTTTTGACAAGCTGTACTCCCCTGTTCTTACTGTTAAGGGAAGCGAAAAGCGATCTAGTATTGAGGCTCTGGGTCTTAAGGAAAACATGGAAGGAGCATGCACCAGCATTTCATGGGTTCATGGCGACGCAATGCTCGCTAACTCCTTGACCAAGACCAGCGAGAAACATCAGATGCTTCTCTTCGTGCAGATGGGATTCCGGTGGAAGATAGTCTATGACGAGGGCATGATGAGTGCAAAAGCAGGGCGAAAGCAGGGCCGAGCAGCCTTGGACAGCGACAGCACTCAGCAACTCCACAACAACAATCACATTCCTTCACCCTACCACCTTCACAATAGCTCTCTTTCTCGTTTAAGGATTCCCCAAAAAGGCCTCATGAGCGCTCCAGCAGTTAATGGAAACACGTCCTTCAGACAATAAGGGGGCCGTGCAAATTTCAAGAAATCTGTATAGCATTCCGCGGCCATGAGGCACGAGGTCCCCCTAGGCTTAGTGGAAAAGGCCTGTGACCCAATTTGCATTAGATATGTCTAGTATAGGCCATGTAAGGAATACAT
This sequence comes from Symbiodinium pilosum, assembly GCA_905231905.1. NCBI lineage: Eukaryota > Dinophyceae > Suessiales > Symbiodiniaceae > Symbiodinium > Symbiodinium pilosum. The sequence continues at coordinate 8,246 of CAJNIZ010037091.1, read as the reverse complement.
GGGAATAGTGTGGTCGGTAGGCATATCATGAACCACGTGTGTGTTACGATCCCACGGCATACGGCAGCCAGGACAGAAGCAGATTTCAACCCATCTGCTGACAGCATATGGCAATGCTGGCATTAAGCATCGACACGAGACAAATCGAAGTGACATAAACAGGTGAGTAGTGTTTTGTTGGGGGTTAAACCTAGCAAGATAATCTTCCTTTAATAAGATACCATACCCCAAAAGGAGGATATACTCTTACTCTATAATTGGTACCATAATACCCCCAAATTAAATACAATATGACCCCATAATCCCTATAGTTTCCATTTTCTTTTCCATCATCCCCATATATCCCCAACCCTTGAACCCTAGAACCCTAAACCCTCGCCTGCAACACTGAGCCGCCGGTGATGTCTGACACAGCCTCCGTAGCGTCATAGGCGAGGGCCTGCACGGGAGATCCCTAAACCCTAAACCTTAACCGCGAGAGATCCCCCAGTCTGCTTGCAGGGTCATGTGTGTTTAGACCCTAATATTGGGGTTAAATAGGGGCTATATGGGGATTATGGGGGATTGTAAAGGGTTATATTGGGATAATGGAAAAGAAAAAGGAAACTACTATCTAGGGTTTAGGGCATAGGGCTTGGGGTTAATAGGCCCCCTTAAGTAGATAGACTATGACTTTGGGTATATTATAATAAGATCCCCATATACCCCAGATTCTATCTACTTAAGGGAGACTATATTTTTTTTGTGGATGCAGTATGCCATCATGAAGTACCGCATAGATGATCATTACAGTCAGTGGGCGGCTCTACCTCTAGCTACCCATGAACCTCCAAGTAGCTTCCCCACTTTGCCCGGCAGGGCTTACGGGAGAGTAGAGGAAGGACTATAGGTCAATACAGGTTATGTAAGGGGAGGGTCTCTATATATATATATACATATATATATATATATGTAGAGGGAAGTCCTAGGAATCCCCCCCAACCACCAATAAGCCATGGGCGTTGTGCATTTCACTCTGTCAGCACACAATGAACCTGCCTGGACGAGCCCTGTGTCATTCAGCCAGCTGCTGTACTGCCTCAAGTACACAAAGTAATGGGTTTAGGGTTCAGGGTTGCCTCAATCATGTAAAGCTGGGCCACAACCCCAAACCTGAAACTTCACCCCCAGATCCGCACACCCTGTCGACCCCCCAAGACTGAGAATTTTAGGAACGCAAAGCCTGCTACTACTAATCAAGATAAGGCTGACCATACAGATTCATGAGAAAATAATATAATCCTTTCTTCCCAAAAACTACTACTAGGTTCCATTTTCTTTTCCATTCCCCAAACACCACTGTATCATCCCTAGCTCATTTAATCCCTGTACAGTCCCTACATAATCCCTATATATATATATACATATATATACATATATATATACACATATATATATATATGCATATCTACATCTTGGTTCCCAAGCCTAAACCCTAAGCTGAGCCGCAGAAGGGCCAAAGCCCTCTGTGGGCCCTGGCCCGCCGCCAGCCCCAAAGTCAGCCACCGACACGGGAGGAGCAGCACCTGGCTTTGGATCCACGAGGGATAAAGGGTTTAGGGTTTTGGGTATGTGGTTTCTCTCTCTTTTTATTCTTTGTGTTGGGGGTGGTGGTTTTGGGGTTTAGTATCTCTTTCTTTGCAGCATCTTGTTTTTTGCGTTTCTTTTTTATACGCTGGCAGCAGGTAAAGGGTCACAGGGCAGGTGTAATAGGTAGGGTTTGGGGTTTAGGCAAAGATGTAGGGATCTTTTCCTGGGAGTTACTATTAGGGTTTCGGGTTTAGGGTTTGTTTCAAGGATTGGTGTTTGGGGGCTCCTTTTTTGAGGGCTATCATGTTTTGGCGCATATACCAAGAGTTCTGGACATGACCAACTATCTTTCGGTATCTTTGTTGGCAGGGAATGGAGGAGAGGGCTGCTTATTGACGATTCCAAACGAAATTTCATGAGGATTGAAATTCATAGTTTTGTTACTAACATCATTATTAGTATTATGGTTTTTTCTGTTCTTAAGTTCTTATATATATATATGCACACATATATCTATACATATATATATATATACATATATGTAGATGTTGTAGTTTTACACGGGATCTAGCCCTTCTTTATCACACGGGGGAACTTCTCCTCAAGATCATGAAGCCAAACACATCGCGGCTGACCATAGCGCGGCTTCAGGCAATGTCGCAGGAAGCCACGCAAGAGGCCCTGCGTTGCAGGCATTGAAGGATCTCCCAATAATACTGAAGTACCCTCAAATTGCCCTCAAATTCCTGGGAATTTATGGTAGTTTCCCTACATAGGGGAACCCCAAAAAAGACCCTAATATACCATAATCCTTATTATAAGGCCCCCCCAAAAAGGAACCCCTAATTTAGGGAAACCCCCTAACAGGGACTACAAAGGGCTTCTGGGAGTCCCAGGGACTGTGGCACACCTCTGGGGACCTGCAGGCCTTGTCAGCGTGCCAGCCGCTGAACGTCTGACGGCGGAGATACTCGAAGGAGGAGTAGACTCCTTACCCAACTAAGTGCACATGATAGTGATCTATTTTATAGGATGCACTGGGCGTCGCACCCTCCTTGCTTCGTTTGTGCTCGTCTCCAGCACTGAAATCCTCAGATTGCCAGCTTTAGCCTCGGGATCCTATAGAAAGCTTTGGTTTATCACTCTAGGGATCTGGCATATCTCATGCCCAGTTCCTCCGCCCGCCGAATCAACATGAACTCGTTGTGCATTTGTGATGTTACTTCCTTCCTTGGTGGCTTAACGGAGCACAGCGATGAAGGGCATTGAATTCGCTGAAGGCCACTGCAATGCGTAGGCCCCTGGCGCATGGAAGTCAATGAACTTGTGTATAGAGGAGACGAACATGTTGCTGAAGATAAGGTTCTCAGACCTTAATACTCAAGTGATGAACACAAATGCCCGCATGGTCTCAATCTAGTGATGTGAAGCTGCAATGGATTCCGTAGCTGCCCCCTGTCCTACCCCCTAAGGTTCCCCCAAAGTAAGGTCCTTAAGCACTGGTAAACCGAAAACTCACGGCGAGGTAGCACAAGGGGCCTAGGGAACCTACAGCAGACTCAGGCTGCTCACCAGCTGACATTTGGAGGTGGGCCACCGGGCTCATCTGCAGCCTGCCCGACAGCATACCTAGAGCCTGGATCTACCCTCTGTTTACCCTAAGTTAGGGACCACACACCCCAATGTAAGGCTAGTAGCTGAACTGGATTTCTGGGAGGAGTAGGGCATACATACCCGAAACCCTAAACCTACACCCACATCGTAGGATGTAGGTTCCGCGGAGAGTGGAAGGTAGTGTTATCGCTCCCTTGAACGCGCTTCGTGCCTGACCCTCCTCGTCAAGCTCTCGCCATGAAGTGACCTAGACACAACCCGGTTTAGGGTTTCGAGTATTGGGGTAGTGGGAAAGAAAATGGAAAATGCTGTAGTGTATTGGGTTATTATGGGGGTAATAGAAAATGACATGGAAACTACTATTTAGGGTTTAGGGCTTAGGGGACCCTACGAACCCAAGTTTCCCAAAGCCTTTGATTCGTAGTGACTTCGGAACCTGAGAGATATTTAGCCGCGGGACTTTACAGCATCTGCAGGACGCTGTATCTTTTATTGTTAAGATTCTAGTGCAACTTCCCATCTGCAGTCTCAGGTGCATCCCCCAGAATGCCAAAAGCCACACTGTTCCACAGCAGCGCTGTGTAGTCGCCTGAAGCTGATAGAGAAGGAATAAGGCAGGTTAACAGGTCTGATGCACGTGGGGAGTTTCTCAAAAATTCTGCGTCCCTTTTACTGAGGGCGACTCTTTAGTAAGGGTGATGTCTTGGGGAGTACATACGGCGCCGCAGATTTTGAGAAATGCCCGTGTGGCACCGCAGTGCGGTAAACTCAGCCGCACTCCCAGCAGCCGCTTCCATGTTGAGATCGAATTCATGAGGATCGTCCGCATGGCCGCAGAGATACACCTCTCCGCATCTGGCACCTCATGGCTTCAGCACCTTTGTATGTGTATATATATATATACATTTACATATATATATACACACATGCGCATATACATAAACACATATGAATATGTATGTATATATATAGTATCATATATACATTATATGTTTTTGTTTAGACATGTGATGAATATGCGTATGTGTGTATACACATGTGTGTAACTATAGGAAAATTTGTGTGTTTTTGCGTCCAGAAGCTGTAGCGTTATAATAGGGATCCCATATAACCCCCTATATAATCCCCTTTAAGGAGTTCAGACTATAGCTATACTTGGAGGGTCAGGGAGACTTAGTAAGTAGGTTAATAACCCCTATAGCCCATACAGTAAGCCCATTTATCCCCATTATTAACCTACTTACTAAGTCCCCCTGACCCTAAACCCTAAACCCTAAATATTGTAGTACTTTCCATTTTCTTTTCCATTATTACTAAGTCCCCCTGACCCTAAACCCTAAACCCTAAACCCTAAACAGTAGCTTAACTGGTAAGGCTGGAGGCTGCGAGCGTCTGCAGTCGAACGAAGTATTGCCAGACCTTCTCGCGAGCCATCGAGTGCTTCTCGAAAACTCCTCCTATGTATACCCTAAATGCCATAGGGTTTAGGGTTTAGGGGTTTAGGGTTTAGGGTTTTAGGGTTTAGGGTTTAGGGATCTATGTATATGGTAGTTTCCCTAAATTACTGTTCCCAAAATGGGGGAAATGTATATAGGGCCCCGTATTATAATGGGAACCCAAATATAGGACCCCGTATTATAGGGAATTTAAACCAATACACATATCCTAAATGACATCATTCCCACTGAAAGGACCCTGCAAGGGATGGATCGTGTAAAGAAACATTACAAAATAGGGTTTCCGAGGTCTTCTAAAACCTTTTTGCAGTCTACGCATGAGATGGATGTTGGGTATATTGGGGTCCAAATTGGAGCCCTCGCATTTGTGGAACCCTCATATAGAAAGCCCACCCAGAATTCAAATCGTAATATCCATGTGCTTGTCCATGTTCTTTTCTATTTGATTCTGCATTTTTGGGCAATATCCCCTGTATAACCCCTGCATAACCCCTACAGAATACCCAAGCCCCAGGTAGTCCGTTTACATGTACACCATATCATATGTCTAGGCGAACCGGCAGCTTGCCTTCCGCATCACACGATCTTGGGTGTGGCTCAGGAGCCAAGCCCAGCTGTGCTCCTTGCAAGAAAGAGCAGAAAGGCTTCTCAAAATAGAGGGCCCTTCAGAATCCTGAAGACATATGGGTGGTTGTCAAAATTATGGTCCCTTTTTTTGGATCCCTCTGATAATACGGCACCTAGTATTTCGGGTACCCCAAAAAGGCACCATAAGTTTGACAACCACTCATATGAGGAGTATGTGAGGATTATAGCCTCTAGACTACAGCAGATCTCCCAGAGTTCACAGAGGGAAACTTCCACGACTTAGCCCCTAAATAAGGTTGACGAGTTTCTTGGAATTGCGGAACTCACCATGATGCAAGCCTTCATGAGCAGTACCACTAACCAATGAATGCTCAAAAGCTCTAGACGCGCCTCCGGATATTTGTGCAATGTCCAGTATAGACCAGAAGTGCCTGCAGCGTCAGCTTCCGTGATTCAGCCTAGGGTTTAGGGTTGTAACACCCGAAACCCTGAACGGGAGCTTCCAATTCTCTTTTCCATTATCCCTATATAACCCCATATAGCCCCAATGCAGGGTTGTTTACTGTTCAGGGCTGTTTAGGGTTTAGGGTTACAATGGGGCCCCCTCTCGGAATTGGGAGTCGGGGAGCTCTTACAATGCCTTACAAACCCTTATGGATCTCGAGATTCTGTTCACATTCTAGGAAGGTTCTTGCAGATTGTCAAAGGTTTAGGATTTAGGGTTTCGGACTGGGGTCCTTTTGAGAAACCTCCACATGTCTCGGCACTCGTACCCAAAATCCAGCCCAGTGATGAGTGGCTGCGACTTTTCCAGGCTTTGCATGTCCTTGCAGCTATCATACATAGAAACACCAGGAATCTGTATAGTAGTTTCCATCTCATTTTCCATGTTCTTTTACATTTGATTCTCCACTATTGTGGTAACATCCTTGCTTGCTTTGTCAGGGTCAGGGCCTGTCGAATTCAGGTGCACGTTGTTGATGTCCTCGGCGAGATCCTTGGATTCCTGTCGAGACCAGCCAGATGCCATAAGCCGTAGCCAAATCATGCGAGGTGGATTTCCTAAATAAGTTTGGTGTAGTTAAGTTATGTTTCCTTTTAATACATAGCCCTAGGCAGGATACACATTCGCCAGATCAACCTTTGCACTGCGGGCTGTGCAGAGAACTCAAAACGTGCGGGCACCAGGCCAAGTATCCCTGAGAATGGAAAATCAATGGAAAAGAACATGCAAAATGACATGGAAATTGGGGGCCATGCTAATTGTATAGGGGTTTATAGGTGTCATGTAATCCGGAGCCTCAATAGTTGCTAAGATGATGTTGAGGTCCATAAGTATACAGGCAATCTAGAAGCATAACATCGGCAAACAGTGAGGCCGCTACATTACGTAATCCCTACTAACCCTATATATCCCAGTTTGCATTCCATTTTCCAGGTTTATTCTCATTTGATTCTCTATTGTTGCGGGTATATTACCCTAAACCCTAAACCCTAATCTCATGGGAGCATATACCCCAAATCCAGTACCTCACGGGAGCCTCGAGCCCATAGAAAGGGTACTCTTGAATGTAGGACACATTGAAGCTAAGCTCCGGTGATGTGGTCACCTATCGCATGATAAAAAAAAAGGTACCAACCATGCCAAACCCTAAACCCTAAACCCTAAGGACACATTCCTTGCCCAAAGTGGGGCCAAAATTCATGAGCCCTTTCATGAGCTTTGCGACGGTGGCAGGTGGGTGCCGACCCTGCGTAACATGACCTTTCTCTAGCTTTGGTTAGCTGGGAATGAAGGAATGGAAAAGAAGATGGAAAGTACTACGATGGGTTATATAGGGACTACTCCAAGGATCCATTCCTTCATTCCTAGCTGACCAAAGGCCAGTACTGTTGAAGGACGTCCTGGGACATTGCCATCAATCGCTGAGGGCAGTCCAGTTCCTGATGGAGGGCGGGAGGCAAAGGCAGAGGTCTGTGGGGAGTAGCTTTTTTGCTGTGCAAAGCTGCCTGAACAAGTTTCGACGCAAAGGGCCTCCTTTTTCCATGCCAAAGTAAACCTGGTACCTGTTCTTATGACACCTGAAGCTGCTACCACTCCTCCTTCTACTGCGTACTTGTATCTGACACCTCGTGCTTGCGCTTCTGCTGTTGATTCTCGAAATTATCTTCATGCAGAACCTTCTAATTTACGAGCTGTGCAGCAGTCATTGGATGAAACAATATGTGCCGTCCGCTGTTCAACTGTATTGCAGTTTTTCCACGCTGGTTTTGCCGATGTTCGCTACAATGTACACTTTGCACGCGCACTTGGGGGACTTTTTCTTTCGTCATTTCAGGCAGTACAAGCATCCGCTGCATAAATGCAATACCATCTTCTGAATGCTGTGACTCGACGACACGGCCTCGTGTTCCTTCCCCAGCTTTGTATTTTTCGTAGCTTTTTGGATTTCTATCTTTTTTTTGCGTGCCCTGGGCTCATTTAAGCTCACCGTATTTGCAAAAGGTGCGCCCTACATCGACAAGGGTTTTGAAAGATCGTGCGGTTGAGGACCACCCAGAAAGTCCAGCAGATGGCCCGGTAGTCCAAGGGTTTGGGAAGCGGTTTTATGCAGGCTTTACGCAACATTCAAGCCAACTTCGTTCAGCTTGAAGGCGCGTCTTGTACTGCATATGCAGCCTCAAAAGACCTGATCCCTAACCATGACGCTCTTGACGATAATCGCACATTTGAAGTTAGTATGGCTTCTGTGAGAACCTGCTTGGTTGCAAACATGTCGTCCTATCACAGGAACACTTCTTCAACGTCAGATATCCAGAAAAAGTTGAGAAAAAGGCCGCTCTACAGTAGAATGCGCATCTACGGGAATGCAGCTCATCTTTTCATTACAAAAGCGTACTGTGCTTGCTACTAGTCGTAGTAGTAGTAGTAGTAGTAGTAGTAGGCGCCCCCACCCCCTAGGCACTACCGTTTTAGTTTAAATTCATCATAAACAGGTTGGGGAAGGGGTGGGGGGG